>JANHFM010006705.1:0-10975 GCA_032468115.1 Grayia smithii
TGACTGGTCCGCATAAGTACATTATGGCGCCAACCCCATCACATACACCTGTATTTGTACGGGGTGTATGTGATGGGTTGGCGCGATGATGTCATCACACCGGGTACTCGTATGTGGGCGGATCTACAAGTGGGCGGACCCACCTGGAGATGGATTAGAGGAGCAGTGTCTCAGTTCCTAAGACCATCGTAAATATGTATTTTCCAATGGTCTTAGGCAACCCCTGTGAAAGGATTGTTCGACCCCCAAAGAGGTCCTGACCCACAGGTTGAGAACCACTGGCTTAACACATGAGAGCTGGCCTTGGTTCTCTTTGCTATGAAAAAGAAGTAAGGACACTGCTTCCTCATGAACATACATTACTTCAGCTTTCACCAGATTCACCTAGCACAAAACTTCAGTTGTCAATGTATAACTATATCAAATTTGCAATAATTAAATATGATCCATAGCATTGTAAGGTACACACAGGGCATTTTAAACCTGAATATCATTCATGGTTCATTGAAGAGCTACTTGCGCATACAGATTCCCAGGAAAAAAACATTTCAGCCAACTTTCCATGTACCGTAATCGACAGTTTTATTTGTAGGAAAGACTGCATATCTGATTCCTGCATATGTATAAACCGTTTTGAAAAGGCGAAAAAGTGCCGAAAGGAGTATCTAAAAACTAAGCAACAAGCAGATCTATACAATCTTTTAATTTTTTCCTCATTCTTCTATTAATCTGGAAAGAAATGCAGAGAACCAGGCTATAATCAGAATGTTTGGCTATGTTGCCAGAGCTGCAAGATCATTCTTTTAAAAGACAACATATTGCAAGAGAAATTTTGTCATTTCAGATTATTCATTAAAAAAAATATAAGCAGCTAGTTCTTCCTGAAATACATTTAAAGAACAGAACAAGAACAATCCAAATAAAATCTGAATCACACATATTTTTTAAAAAATTCATTAGAAAAGAGCAATAAAAAGTTATAAGCCATTACAACTTCCTTAACATGTTCCTGGAATTCCAATACCCAAGAATAGAAAAAGCTTAAAATAATTATTCCAAGAAATTACTACCTAAACTATCTGCAGAGTGTTGCATTGCTATGAATGTAACGTTTTTCACTGGCAGTACAGAAAACTCTGCTTTTCAGCTGGGAACAAATTAAGTGATTTTCCCTCTTTCTACTCTCCCCTCCCCTTCATTAAACCATTTAAACCATAGGAATTAAGGCAAAAGCAGGAGATACCCATTTTTAAAAGATCTGGTAGTAGAAATCTCTTAAATCTTTCCATTTGCAAAACATCATGGCTGGTCTGGGACAGGCGATTCATTTACGGGGCTGATGGATGTATTGATTGACATGCTGTGGGGGAGGAAGTTTTTCCACAGAAGGATGTGGTTTTTGGTGGGCCACTTGTGCTGCAGCTGGAGGGAAGTCTTTATCACCCTGATTAAAGAATAAACACATCAGCATTAAAAACTTAAATTTCTGTTAACTGTTTAAGGTCACTTAAATTTCTGTTAACTACTAAAATCACTTTAGTAAAAATCTTTCTCACACACACACTCATTGCTGTTCAGAATACTGTTGAGCTTAGAATAAACTGCCTTTACATGTTCCCCTCAACAGTAATGATGTCAAGGAATGACAAACTTAAGATGTGATGCTGATGAAGGCTAGCTGATTTCACTCATCGGTGAATCTAAGCATAATTCTTCTAGTTTCTAGAAAGTCTCACAATTCCTGGGGGAAAAAATCTGCCGGGTTTTATTTTTTTAAATTATGTAAGCAGCGTTTATCAATCCTTCTAGCTAGCAGATCTTAATACTTAGTCAGCTTTGCAAACCCTGTAAAACTTTGATTTTTCTTGCTTCTTAAGCAGCATGCATCAAATTCTTGTCCCACCTTGTCTCCCAAGCACTTATGCTTCAAAAAACTAGTGTGTATCAGCATGAGCCCATAAGAAATCCATAAGGTATGTTTGTGACTTGCTCAATTTCAGTCTCCATAAATAAATAAATAAACACTATAGTAGTGAAAACTGTTTAGAATAGGAATTATGCCTGAATGTAAATCCATTAAATCCATTAAAGTCTATAACGTTCAGTAAAGTCTTTTCAGGTATTGGGCACTGAACTTCCAATGTGCTTTTTGAAACACAAGTTGAAACTGAAGTGTGCTTCATATTTGCACCTGAAACTGAAGCTTTATTTTTTTAAAAATGAAATGATGCTCTTATAGTGGTTACACATCTGATTACACTTGAAGTAAATACATTGAAGTAAATGAAGTATAACTTAAAAAGCTAATATATGATTTTGTAGCCATGCCTGGGTATATTGTAAGCAAGAAAAATCAATTTCTTTCAGAATTTTTATTTGCTGCGTAGTTATGTGAATAAATTATATTTGTACATTCTAATGCAATTTGTCTGCTCCTGGTACATTTCAGATGTTTGGTGTGTTTTTCACAAGCCTAAGTATTTTAAGTCAACATCCTTATGTTGTAAGGATGTAACAGATTTAGGGCCCCAGAAGATGCTACAAGACTCTGCTCATTTTTGAAAAAAAGGTTCTCCTATAATTCACTTCGTTATATTTTCAGTGCCTGGGAAAGAACTCCTAATTTCTAAAATATACCTTTAGGCATTATTTCTATTAGTTTCACAACTCAGGCTAGAAATTTTCAAGACCTCCAGGATATCAAGCCACACACACACACACGCTTTTCATTTTCCAACTTTAACTGTAAAACTGATAATTTTATTACTGCCAGTTTTCTATGCACTCTATTAATGTTTTAATGACATATATTGCTCTGACAACATTACAAAGACGGGGGATTGAAATTGTAAAAAACAAAAAAGCAAGTTACAGTTCAATTAATAGTATTTTTAAATATGTAAATCATGAGGTAATTCACTTCCTATTAAAAAGCCTAAATAAGTATTTTTTTCTTTTCCTAGGTAATGGGAATTACACAATTGAATTATGTTGTCTGGTATAACAAAAACAACATCCTTGGTAAGGAAAATCATTGATTAATATGATTAATATTTGCAATTCTTATTTTCACAGTAAAAAGCTGAAAATTATTGAAACTGAGGACTTACCCTTGCAATTACACCAGAAATAAACACAGTTGGTTTAGGTGGACTGGAAAATAAGAAGGGAATATTTAGTAATATATTCAATTTGATTTGATAGAAGCCATAAAGCAAAATTAAGACATTTGAAAGGTATTATCAAACTTTCAAAATAGTCCTGCTTAGAAATTAATTTGCTCAAAACAGCCATAATATGCAACCTACTTGACCTTATTAATGCTTAATCAATTAGTGCATGAGAGGGAAATATCTAAGTGAGCTAAACAGGATTATTTTAAGGTGTTTTTGATTTTAAAAAAATAATGAAAGGAGAATAAAAGTGGAAGTACCATTGCAAACCATTGAAGTTTTCTTTTTTAAAATAGAAGCTATTACAGAGTTTATTACTACCCAAATATGAATAAAAACATCTGTGGCAATTAAAATAATGAAGAGCATGATTGTTATAACAATAATAGTTATAGCTGGCAGTTACAGTAGTGATCCATTTATTTCAGGGGTGTCAAACACAATTTCATTGTGGGATGCATCAGAGTTGTGTTTGACCTTGGGGAAAGGTCAGGGTAGGTGTGGCCAGCTTGACATCACTCATGTCATAGGCGCCTATGGTGACCTGAATGCTCTACCAGCAAAAACGGAGCTTGGGAGGGCTGCGCTGGCAGAGGGTTGTCGCAACCAAAAATAGAGCTCCATTTTCACTGGCAGAGGCACTGCGGGCCAGTCCTGTGCTGTTTCTAGGGTGGCCCCATGGGCCAGATCTAAGCACCTCATGGACCAGATCTGCCCTGCGGGCCTTGAGTTTCACACTCCTGATTTATTTTGTTATTCTCCTTCCGCTGTTTGTTTGTTTCACAAGAACTGCAAGATTTAGTAACTGGAGCCAAATATAAAAGTTATAAATGCCAATACTAAGAATGAGCTAGGTTTAAGTTTGTCACATATCCATGTGAACTTCTCAGGAGTTCAACACTAACATTACCTACAGTAGGGTCTTCTACTACTTGCTTCTAATTTAGCTGAAATAAATAGGTAAGCTAGTTCCAGTCACTAATATAAGAGCAGTATCCATTACCCTTATGAACTCAATGTCAAACAGAAAATGTGTATTATCAGCGAGAAGGATTAACAGGCAATTGAACTAGCTGACAGGGACTTTTCTCCATCTTTCTACTCCTGCTACATTTACAATATTCATCATCCCCCTCCCTCTCCTTTTTCTTCACTCCATCCCTCCTCCTTGTCCAGTAGATCTTATCTCCAGTAAGTATAAAAAACAGAATCTTCATGGCAGGTTTGGTAGATGCTATTGCTATCTTCAGAAATTTCTGGAAAATCAAAGGGAAATGTAGCAAAGCATCTCCTGTTTCCCACCTTATGTTAATCATTTTACACTAATCAAATAACAGAAAAAAGTAACATAATTAACAATATAATGTGCTTAATTTGTGTTTAGGCATGCAATTCTCTAACTCACCACCCCCAATTCAATTTTTCCACTGCACAAATACACAAGGCTCTTAAAGCCACCTGTTAGAAAGGACATCTGGGAACTGTGAATGAGCTGCTCTGACCTCTTTACCAGGCTACAATGTACTTGTAGTAAATAAGCTCTTCTAATTCTATTTATCTTCATTTCCAATCACAGCCAGACCTAGCAAGCAGCAGGATAAACAATATGCTTCAAGCACCATGGGGAAAGAGAAGCAGATGAATGAACAAACTCAGGCTTGGTTGTGGGTAGTAAGTAATTTCTATTATGTAGAAAGACTTCAAAGGTACTGGCCACAGGCTGTGCTTCAAGTTGCAAAATAACCTGAGTTTGCATTTTTTCCCAGTCTTTTCTCAAATATCTGCGGAGAGGGGGGTATCTTCTCAAAGAGTAGATTTATTCTAATTAGCTACAACACAAAAATTAAGGGAACTGAATTATGACATTTCTGGAGCACATTTTTGCTTTGCAAACTTCTTGAATGAAATATCTACTAAGCATTTAATACACATGAAGAAAATAAAGAACAACAAATAGCAGACAGTGTATTAATAAAACATGAAATTTAGTTTTCACACACGATTTGCCTGCTCTGGCATTTTCTGAAAGGCTTTATAATAGCAAATCTGAATTTGAATGATTTCCTCACATATTTTCCCCCTGACCTTTCAGTTTTCATTGTTCTCCAGTGAACCATGAAAGTTGAGTACAACATTTTCTGACAATCATTCCCAAATACATTTATCTACCAATATCTTCAAGAATAATAATTGCTATGATGTTACCTATAGCAGGAAAGACATCAATTTGGATATCTTTCTCTCTGACTCTCGTGAACACTTCACGTGATCTTGATTCTAGTAAGCATACATATGGAAACTATTTCAAGCTAAAAGCTAATTACACAAAATCAGGGGGAAGCAACATGGCAAGTGATCATAATTTGGGTTGAGGAATAAATGGATAAATTGGCTTAATCAGAAGACTAAGTTTTAGGCTTAGGCAGCTATGGGTTTGCAATAATAGAATGACTGAGAGCATGTAAGAATCTTCAATAAACTGGCCCTCACAGAGGTTTGACAATAACTTCTATGGTCCTTGGCAGGCATAGACAACACTTTACTAATTGGAATATATGTCAGGTATCAATTTATACAACCATAGAGTATCAGACAGGAAACACTCATGACATTTTGCTCTCAGTTAAAACAGGTTTGGATATTGATACTTGCCTGTTCACATATAATGTGAAAAAGCAAATACACAACTCTGTCCAGGCAACTAGGCTTTGAATTAATATTAAAAGAGTAAGCAAACAACAATTTGATTACTACTTGGACAGGTGACTACTTGTAAATATCAGACTACAAATTAATCTGGGGATGACAACAAAAACATATGAGAAGATGACAATACTGCTGCTTAAAAAACCTAAAGGGACATGTCCACAAAACTTGATTCATGGGTATCTTTTTTTCTTTAGTGCTTTTTAACTGACCCCAATCAGCCTGCTACAGAGAACATTTAGGGTATCAAACTTGGACTAGGGAAATGGTTTCCAATTCAGACTCAGCTATAAACTCCACAGGGCAAAGCCTAGACTCCTTCACAAGCTATTATGAGAATGAAAATCGCAATGGGATGAAGAGGCCCATAGGCCATTATGAGTTTTCTTTTTTTAAAGAAAGCTGGATTATAAACATATAAAAAGGAGTTTTAGGATAGCAGGTAAATCAAAGATCATGCCAACAAGTTTCAAGCCTGGAAGAAATACAAATGATCTCTGATCATCTGAGAAGAAATAAAGCATACTTTCAAAAGACATCTCATTCTTCCCAAATGCCAAAGCTTCTCTGGAGCTCTGACCTCTTGTCCCTAAATAATTATGATGACCAAAGATCCCTGAAGATACATTACTAGAAATGGCAACAAACTGAAAGCTTATTAAAAGCAGGCTCTTAGTATTTATGCCAGACTGCTCCAATTCAATGCTAATCACAGAGCCTGCATTTTGTTTTTCTATTTCTTTTTTAAGAGGGGCTCCAAAGTCCTATATCCACAACACTATCTATCACAAATAACAGCTAAAAACAAAAAAGGATATTGAAAACCTGGCAGTGATCTTCTCTCTCACTTATCTAGTGCTAAGGGACATAATTAGGAGGATGAAGAAATAAAGTTTCAGTTTTAAATGCTTTATACTCTGCTTTTGTTGCATGCAAAGTGTAACTTACACTCCCAGAATTTTGTAAGCTATAATGGCTGCTTTGACAAGATGTTGGATTGAAGATGTTGTCAAGGCTTTAAACATTTTTGTTGTCAAGGCTTTAAAAAATAAAACATGTTTTTAGAAACATCATATGGAATTGTAACAGGATTGATTTTTAAAACACATCTGTTACATTTCAGAGAGAATATTTTTTATCTAAGATAAAGTTTTCTTTCTAGTAATTAACATATGGAGGAGAAAATAGCACTTCTTTTTTTCAAGCACTAAGTCCGATGTCACTCATATGCTGTTATGAAACAACCTGCTGAACACTGGTTACTTTGAGGGTTTCATTTATTTTTAATCCCATATAACAGAATTCTAATGTATTATAACACAAGGGATTAAACATGCAGTTTACTGACACTACAAATAAATCTCCGAGAAAACTGATTAGTTGAGAAATCCATTTAAGCTAAAGAAAAGATCTGACAGTCTTGGTCTCTATGCAGTCACTCTTAATTATTATTAGATCCCATCTATAATATTTCATACAGCCCTTTAGTGTTTTTAAAGTACTTTGTGTGTATTTGGCCAATAATCCTCATAAAAACTAAAGCTCTGGGACAACGATCTGTTTTACCAGCTTTAGCAAGATTTTCAGTCATAGATAGGATTGCATGTGTTGGCTGGTTTCTGATCTTTGTACCACATGTTTCATCACAAAAACTGGGCTCATAGAATGGAGAAAGGGAAGCATGTATGCTAACGCTCTCTATTACTGCTTAGCTTTATCTGTGGTCAGTGAATCCCTAAAGAAGGCCTGTGTTTTCTATATCTGCAGCAACACTTTGCAGTGTTGTTGTTGCATGGGAAATACTGGCATGACTACTATTGAACCTGGGACGTGACTACTATTCTTGCTTAGTCACAGGAAAGCTTCCTTGGGTATTCTATTCCAGGTCAATGCCTGGAATGCACTACCTGACTCTCTGGTTTCATCCCAAAACCCCCAACATTTTAACCTAAGACTGGCTACTGTTGACCTCACCCCATTCCTAGGAGGTCTGTAAGGGGCGTGTATAATAGCACCAGAGTGCCTACCATCCTTGTCCTAATATTCCCTTTAATTGTATTCATTTTATGTATTCAATTCATGCTTACACTTATATATATTATCTAATACATACTCGACAAATAAATAAAATAAAAATAAAAATAAAGGTATAATGATAGTAACTGAAATACAGGAACCTTTGAATGCTTGCTGCCCTTACCCTCAAGTGAAAATGTGGGTGGTGGGTAAGGCAAACCACAATTCCCATCTTATGTGTGCAGAAATGATTTTGTGAAGTGATCAATACTGGTATCTTCTGCTACATAATAATCAGAGGAATTGCAAATTAATATTTAAAAAATACACAATCTTGCCTTGATGGAGCTATGAAGAATTTCAATAGGGTGTTCTCAATAGGGGGATTCTACTTACTCTTACTCTTTAATTTTTGATATTTCATTTGGGAAGTACAATTTTTCTAGCAGGCAGATTTCTGACCATTATTTAATTATTGCTGGCTTCTCACGGTACTCAGATTTTGTTAGTAAACTGACACAATGTCAGGCATTTTATTATCACCCAATATTGTTTTCCTAACAGTTTAAGCCCAGCTGCACATTTACAAAGCTTTCCACAGGATGGCACTGATGAACCTTCAAGATTTTAAAACTGAATAAAAGCAAGCAGTTTATTTTTCCTAAATAAAGTTGCAGAGTTGCAAATAATGTGCCCCCAAGCCTTTTGAAGAATTAATGTATACTTATAGATACACCCCTGAGGCCCTTAAAAAAAAAGACCATGGCTATTATTTTTGTACCATTCTAAAGTAAAAAACAAAATGCTAACATACAAGATGAAGAACGATTTAACATAGTCATTGGTTTAAGGGCCTTGAGCATGCACATACATATACTGAATTATAAGTCTCATCACCCCACAGAGCAAGTAGTCCAAAGATCCAGGTTTTATAGCAATAAAATTTTCCCTTACTCTCTCTTGCAAGCAGTCCAACAGTTTGATGGCAGGTTTCACATAGCTATAACATACTAAATATTCCCCAATCATCATTCTTTTATTCAGCCCAGTGGAGGATATGATAAATCTGCACTATTTGCACATACCCACTGAGCCAATTTCTCTTTACTTACATGCAATGTTGGAAACTTGTAGCATCTTTCAATAATGTCTGTGTTTTCAAATAAAGTTTCATTTTTGGGGAAAGGAGGACTCCATTTGTCATCCCTGGATAATCAATCTTCTCAGTAGGATATGTAATTAAGGTCCCTAGTATGTTAGCCTGTATTTAGGAAGAAATTCTAGCACTAGTAAATAATCATATTAAATGAATGAGAAAATCTACTGTGTTTCTCCAAAATGACAACCCACCTTGAAAAGAAGCCCTATCATGTTTTTGAGAGCATGCGATCAAATTAAGCCCCACCCACAAAATTAGCCCTAAGACCCTGGCCACCCCAGGATGGAGGAGGTGAGGACAGGCACACAGGTAAAAAAATAAGCTAGGGTGGGGATGGGGCGGGTGAGGCTGCCCTACTTACCAGGCCTTGCACAGCCTGACACCTGCCTCGCCTTCTTCTGTGGCCACTTGCCACCATTCGCATGCATCGCCCTGGCCTCTGTACCGATGCCTGCCAGAACGTGTCTGCAACCGATAACAGAGCTCTAGATCATCTGGAGCTCTGTTATCTGCTGCAGAGGGCTTTCCAGAAGGCATCTGAAAGCGAAATGGAGGCCGGGGTAATATGTGTGAGTGGTAGCAACTGGCCGAAGAATTGGGCCAGCAGCGGGCTCCTGCTGGACGGGGCTGTTGGTGCCACCGTCGTGAAGTGAGTCAATAATTAGAACCCTCCAAAAAGAAGGCCTAGCCATTTGGGGGGCGGGGGGGGGGTTAAAAATAAAATAAGACCCAGCCTTCTTTTTGGAGAAACATGGTATTAAATTCAGTTTTGCTTATTTATAGTTTTCTAAATCTTAAGTGCATGTATTTTCATCCATGTCTCCTAATATCTACTTTTAAGCAATTGTTTCTAATACAGCATGAACTTATATATGTGCTTTTGGTTTCTACATTTACATCAGAACATTTGGGAAAATATAAGCGTTGGCTTGCATGTATTTGTTCTATAGATTTTAAAAGTACTAATAAATAATGGATGATTTAGATTTCTTTTCAATCCCTATATTTCATTTTTTAAAGCAAAAGGATATAAAAGGAGTGTCTTTTTATAAAAATGTCCATTACAATATAAAATTCTTGTGACAGACAATTATGTAGGCTACTCATTATTTGCTGCTATAATAATGTGAGCAAAACAGTGATACACCCAAGAATCAACCCTGAGAAGTCAAGGTTTAGTTTTATGAGTTACGTGATACTAGCCTTAGGTATTTTCAGACATGAAGGTGACTAGCAAGTACTCTTTGGTCTTTAAAAAATGTGGGAATGTCTTTAGAACAAAGGAACTCTCCATGAGATTTAGAAGAAGCATGAGTTCAAGAATGATAACAGAACATTTCCATTTGTGGTAAAGTATTCTGCATTCAAAGGGTAAGAGTGCAGTGTTCCACTGCAGCAACGAAGTTGACCTATTTTTACAGACATCTGATAACTGAAGATTGGTTTGATTTGTTTCTAGGTTTAGTGTTATATACACTATATTAATGTTTATACAAATAACACCCACGCCTCCAAGAAGGTTTTCTTAGATTTCAATTTAAAGTCACTGTATTAATGCTATCCTAAAGATACCATGTTTTCCCCAAAATAAGACCCTGTCTTATATTTTTTTGAACCCCAAAATAAGGATTTGGCCTTATTATCGGGGGTGGTGTGTGTGTCTTATTATTTGGGGGGGTGCAGGAGGCGGTGAGCGTGGCCACCTTATGGCTGCTGCTGTGTTGCGCTGCTGTAGCTGTACACTGGGGCAACCAAAGGTGGGAGTCTCCCCAGCATTCTTGGCAGTTGCCCACCCCCCATCCATCCGTCCCGCTCGCTCCTGCCTCTCTACCAGGCGACCCCCAGCAGCCCCAGATGCCCAAAGCCTGCACCCAGCCAGCTCCCTTTTCCACAGCACCCAGCTCTTTATTGAGGGGGGTGC
>JANHFM010006705.1:36682-50899 GCA_032468115.1 Grayia smithii
CGGATGGGGGAATCCTCGGGCAACTAGGATCGTGACCACCTAGCCACACCCACCCAGTCACATGACTGCCAAGCCACACCCACCCAGTCACATGACCATGAAGCCACACCAGCCAAACAAGCCACGCCCACCAAATATGCCATGCCCACAGAACTGGTAGTTAAAAAATCTGGTCTCCCTCCATTTCCCTCGATGCTATGAGCAGGTGCTTATTTTACTTAATGGTGAATCTACGGCTGCCCTGATGATAAAAGCTGCATGTTTATTTTTTCTTCTCTGTGTGTTTGATGGAATTAATTTGGAAAGGCTGATTTTGACCTCTCTAAATGCTTTAAAGGGAACAGTCTTTCTTGCCAGATCCAAAATATGATACTCTGTAATACTTTCACATAATGAACAAATGCATTAATCTTTATTACAGCCAAAGACCAGAGATAAAAGGTATAACTGAAAACATTTAATAAAAGTAGAATAATATAGGCAATTGTAGTAGTTGAAATAAAAGTATGTTATAACTGTGGGAGACTGTTCACTGCTGCCTAATTTTCATGGTTGCTATACAGAATTGTGTTATGATCTGAGTTATAAATGGAGTCTGAGAAAAGGATGAACATGTAAGTATTGTCAGATGGCTCTGGGTACTGATAAAAAAAGGAAAGATATAAGCATTAAAAATATACTCAATCCTTGTTATATAGAGGGATTACAGTCTTGAAAACTGCTGAAAATGGAAGCAGCAGTTATTTAAGTATTAATGCTATAGGAAAAAATGGGGTTAGGTTCTTAAAGATCCTTTTCAGTATGTCCATTGTGTTTCCAATAATAAAGAACATTCAATACAACATTTACAGTATTTTGTTTTAAATAATGAACTTTAGTAGGCAATAAGACAATTTTTATTGAAAGAACAAAAAAACTCTTTTTGCCACAATGACTGAGTGATGCAGATAGCGAAGGTAGCTTGGTATCTCCAACATCAGCTATTTCCTTCTCTGTGCTGTCAATCCCTCAGCTTGTTGAAGGTTGTGCTGCTGGAGATTTCCTTTCAATGGGTTTAAAGAATTGCACTACCATTGGTGATATGATTTCTACCACAGTTCTTTTGAAAGCTTCACGTATTGACCAAAAGTGTCCTCAAATTGGCTTTTAAACTTGAGGCTGCATTTCACTAAGGGATCCAACACCTGAATTTCTTTAAAAAGGTGGTTAAGCAATATAATTCACTTCTCAAGTTTTGCTATGTTGGGTAAGACAATTTTACGAGCAGCATCATTGCTAGCATCATCTTTGTTATCTTTTTGGCCATCCTTAGCCATACCATTCTAATCCTCATTGCTAAACCTGGTGTGTCTTCTGTTAAAATCTTAACAACCTCCTCCTGCTGCATGTCATCAAAACTGTTGCCACAATCCTTCACAGTAAACTCATAATAGCTTGCACATTTTTTAAAAGGCATTCTTTAACATCTTTAATGTCTTAAGTATTGGTCACACACTGTGGCCTTGTTTTTGTCCAACAATTGTTTATTGTAGTCCGAGAAACTTTATCCTAGCCTATTTTATTTACAGAGACTACTACATCACAATTGGTGATAGTCTTCAGTCCATTGTAGAGTCAGGGTTTGCATTTAGATGTTGGCACACATTGCAGTAGAGCTCCTGGGTATAATGGCTTTTGAAAGTGTTTACAATTTCCTGATCAAGTCTTGGAGGACAGAAGTGGTGTTTTCTGGCAGGAAAAGAACTTTGGGTGAGCATTTTCAAACTCCACAAAAATGTGTTATCTAATAGTAGTAGAATCTTGAATGCAAAGGTCTTTTTTCTAAGGTAATGTTCTAGTGCAGGATTAAGTAGTTGAATTAGTCCCCAAAAATGTCATAAGTCATCCAGGCTTTGATGTTCCATTTCCAAATGACTGGCAAGTAGTTCAGATTTTTTTCCTTTAAGGGTGCCTGGTTTTTGGGTCCTGTACCCATGAAAATTTTGCATTTCTTTTATCAAAATAAAATAAATAAATAAATAAACAAATAAATAAAATAACTATCCACTTGTTGTGTGGATAATGTGGAAGTGTTTTGAGCTTCTCCCACAAACTATAAAGAGCTTATAATCAAAAGCAGAGTTGAAGTCCAGAAACATTGCATACAAGATATTTTAAAATTGTGCATATATTTATGAATATAAATTTTAGAACAATACTAAAACATAGTATATAGTTGATTGGCCTTCTCTGAGTCCTGTTCATTCATCCTTTATCATTCCTTCCAATTTACTCATGTCTGAAGTTTGTTGTTTAGATGCTTTAGATAATTAAGGACAACTAAATAAAAATATCAACAAGGGGACCCACCAGTCACTTTGGGTAAGAAGTTTCTCAGGGCCTTCCCAGCCTTAAGTAACATTATTAGTTAGGGTGACCAGGGATCGGCTGTCCAAAGTGTTGATGTCAAATCATTATCAATGTGTAGGATCCTATAATGTGCCTCCCAAAAATGAATGAGGATGTTTAGCAGACTTCTCCATTTGTCTGTTGAGCCTTTTGTGGCAAGTTGCCAAAAGAAGGAGGTGTGCTTTTGTCTAATAGGATAAGTTGGTGCCATTCATCTTTTGTAGCTTTCTGTTTCTTCTTCCTTAGAATTAATTTATACTGTAATTTAAGGCTAGACAAAGTTTGACAATGGGACTTAGAGAGGTAATATTTACAGACAAAGAGTTCTAAAATTCTCTTTAAGCTGATTAACAACCTTGTTCAAACTATTGTTCATTTTTGTTATTTGGGTAAAGAGAAAAGTTCTCTATTGCAAAAATTGACTTAAATTTGCTAATCAGAAGTTATACAATTGTGACATTCCTGGGAGTAGTTTGCAATTAAACCTAAGCAATTTTCCAAAGCCTTGTGATATTTTAGCCATTGAGTTACAGCATCCTTTTCATTCCATGTAGGTTGTATAGTAGTGCTAATACCTCCAATTCCTGTGTGAACTTTGACATAATATAGATGAGATGAAAGCCCAAATGCTAAAGCTGGTATTACATAAAGCTCTTTAGATTATTCCCTGTCTGCAGCTTCAGTCATCTATTTATTTAGATGTAGTCCACCAGGTAGTTACTATTGCATTTCCGTTCAAGTATTTGATAGTTTATTTTAAATTTACGTTACCTTTGTTTCATGTTTTATCAAACAGAGGTCCAGAACTTTGCTCCTTTCATTTTTGTCTCAAAGAATATGAACTGGAATAGTTGGTTATCAATTATGCCTTGTGGAGGCTTTGAGTTCATTCTCATCTGAAGCTGTAATATCAACTCATTTTTCTTCATGTAAAAAACATGATGGACAATAGATGGCAAGGTTGTAGATACTTAACAGACAGGTTATTTTTGTTCAGAGCAGAGAGCAGAAAATGTATTTTCAGGCAAACTTTAAGTTCCAGATAATGTTTTAATTATAATTACTCATAAGGAATAAAGAATCCGATGCTTCAAACTGATAACCATTTTTCTTGGAAAGTACATGCATACCTAAGAACAATTAATGCTACTGAACAGATAGTTCATCATAGTTAGGCACCTAGTAGATAGTGTGTTATTTTTCCAAATTAATGCTTTCAGGATTATTTCCCCACAGAATTGAAATCCTCTGTGATTTCATGTAGGCTGGAAGAAAAGCAAATTAAAATCAGTATTGCAGTTTCTAAGGAAAATAGAGTTATATATTGCTTGAAAAAGTTACTTCAGTAAAATCATACATAATCTGAAGTTCATATAAAACAAGGTGAGAACTTTATAATAGTATTATTTATGCAATGCATATTTAGTTATATGATTTAAAAGCATACAGAATATTTGAATTGTAACTCCAAGATTGAAAAAAAAAACATTCTCAGCAGTTTATGGAATATGATTAAATAAAATAAAATAAAGCAACATATTGTCAGAAATGGTATAGAGATGTCTAAAGTGAAATTCTTGAAGAAGTTGCATATTTTCATTCACAAAAGAACTGTTTGAAGCTACCATATGTAGGCCTTTATTGGCCTGGAATCATAATAGATGATGAGATAGATTTGACTATGCATAGAATACAAATATTTCCCCAGATAGTAGAAGTATGGGAAGATAAATACTGGAGGATAATGGTTAGTTTTGTAAATAAAAGATTGCAGATCCTTTGATATGTTCATTTAATCATATTACTTTGTTCAGATATAAAGTAACATTGTTTTCATATGTGTAGTCCTTGATTCATCACATTTAACAATGGTTCAATGTATGACAACATTGGACAAAATAATTTATAATCTGTACTCGCAGTTACAACCATCACACTGTTCATGTAGTCACATGATCACAATTCAGGCACTTGGCAACTGGCTCATTCTCCGTCTTGGTTGGAGACATCAGCCACGCATGGGTGATGCTCTCCTATTCAGCTGAAGGACTGCGCCTGTCAAAGTTGATTTAAGTCCCGCCTCTGTTGCTAGGACCCGCTTTTTACTCAGTCCTTCAGTTTGAATAGGTGTGTTTGGAATTCCTCTTCTGATTGATTCTCTGAGCACACTTGTGAGTAATTTGTCTTTATTCCCTATTTTTCCCCTCTTAGTTCAGCCTTTTTCATATTTCAGTGAGCTTTGGAAGTTTATTTCTTCATTTCTCTAGTGGCTAGTTTTTTCAGTTTAGAAGTTAATTTATTACCTTGGTTGTTTTTGGAGGCTTTTCCTTTCCCCTTCCCCTTCCCCTTCCCCTTGTGGGGCATTTTTTGGCTCTTGGGGAGTTCCCCTCTTTTTTTGAAAGGGAATTCCCTTGTTTGTGAGCGTCAGGTGTGTTCGGCAGTTCACGGGGCCGCTTTTCAAACCGCTGCAGCCATTTTGGTTCCGGTTTAAACTTTTTTTCTGTCGATCTTCCTGGGAGCGTTTTCGTCACCGTTGGAGGCCTTTTGTGGGGACCTACCCTTGAGGAAGCTATTGGGGCATCGTGGACTTGGCCCTGAAGACAGGAACGATTATTATTTAGCCCCGTTTTGCCCTGTAGGCCCATCGGCCTTATCTCCATACTGGAGCGGCCATTTTCAGCTTCTGGGACCCTTTGATTCTGTCAGCAGCTTCGTTCATCAGTTCCACCACTGTCTTTCCCTGGCTACAGCAGAGGGGAGCAGATCATCAAGTTTTAGCCAGTGGACTAATTAGAAAGATTTCTGGGCCGTTGCAGGAGCTTCGTGCTGCTTGCCATAGTACTGGGTGGTTTGAAATTCCCGCCAAAACTGTGCCAGCTAAATCTCCAGTGTTCCAGCCAGTATATTCAGGCCCTTAGGCCCAGGGCACTGTCTAACCGTACAGGAGTCTCGCGCTCCACTAGGGACCCCCATGACCCTTGGACTATTGCATCAAGCATCTGAACTGTATTGTTGGGCCCCGCGGTTGAGCCTGAGGGCTCTGGCCATATTGCACTCTCCCAGTTCGCTGGGATCATGGCCTAGGAGCTTTGCTCCAGATTGCAGGAGATTGTACTCCAAGTACTCGGAGTTTCGTACTCCAGCAGCCTAGAGCTTTGCAATCCTTGAAACACAAGATTTCTGCTCTGTAATTGGGAGTTGACACATTTGATTTTGGAAGCTTCTCATTGCTGGCACGTCCTCCCCTGACATTTCCTTGTGTGGCTGCATTATTGCTGGCTTATTCATCTGACAAGTTGGTCTATCTGACACATCATCATGCCTAAGGTACAGCGCAAAACGAAACATTCAGATGAGGCTCCTGCTTCCGAGCTGCTTCAGACTCCCACCTCTCCAGACAGGCCTTCTCAGGCAAATATTTCAGGACTCTCTGCTGACAAAACCAAATCAATTTCTAAGCCTTATCACAAGCCGAAGTCCCTCAGTAAGGCCTCATCGAGGCATGAACAGTGCAGAGATCTAGCATTGCAGAAGATCTGCAACAAAGCTAGTCGATCTTCTACAGATCCTTCCTCTATGGGGGAGTTTGCCCCTCCTCCTACTACGGTACAGGTTCCTTTGCAACCGTCAGAGCTCTCAGTCGATCAGATATTCTTACATGACTGTGCTATTTCTGTGCCAACTCAGGATTTATGGGGTGGTCAGTTGGAGCCTGCTCAACCCGTGCTCACCTTGGCTTGTGCCTCTGGCGCTCAAAGTGCCTCTCAGATTCGCCCGCACTTACCTACGGATTTGCATCACATTTTAGCATGGGCAATTCAACAGACTCTAGAGTCTACCTTGCAATCATCCACTCGGGGCGCCGAGGAGGACTTATAGACTTATAGATGAGACTCGATCTTGTGCGGCACCTGAGCGAACCCATTCTGACCATCTGTCACGTTCTGACATGTCTGAGGCAGCTGACCTTATGGAAATGGACCTTTCTGACAATGAGGACTTGGAACCTGAGCAACCAGCCTTCACTGGTCTTTTCCCACCCGCTGTATTCAAATCCCTTTTACACAAAGCCATCTTAGCTTCTCAGCTTCTCACCTGGAAGTTCCCCGGAGTGAGGACACCCCTTCTACATTGCAACCAACCACCGGGTCCTTGTTTGCAGAGCCCTGTCACTCAGTAGATGTGG
The DNA here is from genome assembly GCA_032468115.1 of Grayia smithii. Classification (NCBI taxonomy): domain Eukaryota; kingdom Metazoa; phylum Chordata; class Lepidosauria; order Squamata; family Grayiidae; genus Grayia; species Grayia smithii. The sequence goes on from JANHFM010006705.1 coordinate 43,257, forward strand.
TCCCAATGCTGCCTCTTTTCCTCAATGTAATAAAGAAGCAATGGGCTGCTCCGGATATGGCACCTCTGCCTTCTACTCTGGAGCGGCGTTTATTCAATGTTGCCTCAGATGTGGCTGACGCTCTCAAAGTCCTTTCGGTGGATGGTCCCGTAGCGGCCTTACTTCCAAATTCAGCTGCAGCGGCTGAACCTGAGGAGGGACTTCGACCCGAGGAGTGCTGATTGGATTCGACATTGCAGCAGACTTACCTGGGATAAGCGTGGTTCATTCGATCGGCGGCTACAGCTTCGTTTTTTAATCGTGCAACCTTGGTTTGGTTGCAGCAATTGCGCACACGTCTACCACCAGGAGATATCTGCATGCAACTGGATTTGAATAAAATCATAGCAGCAGTCCAGCTCTCGACCAATGCGACCTTAAATTCTGTCCATTTTGTGGCTAAATCTATGGCAACATCGGTAGCTGCTCGCCATCTCATCTGGTTATGCCATTGGCCAATGGAGCTCCATCGAAAATGGAGGTTGGCATCAGCTCCATTTGAAGATTCAAAGCTTTTTGGATCAGCCTTGGATCCCTTCCTTTTGGAGCCCAAGGAGAGACATAAGATGTTGCCCTCAATTCATCGTAGGTCAGATTTTTCTCACCAGTCTTTCTTCCATAGGCCATATTCCCGGGGTTCCGATTGGGGTTCAGGCTTTTTTCACCCTCAGTCCTTCCAAGGCGGTAGGCAACAAGGTTCCCAATATCATCCAGCTCATGGTAAACCTCCTCTGGACGAAGGCCCTTTCAAAAGGGAGGGAGTCGTCCATTCCGTCACCAGCGCTAATTCAGAATCTTACAGTCCCATTGGTGGCCGATTAGCTCTCTTTGCCAATCTGTGGGATCTTTTGACGTCAGATTTGTGGGTCAGGGATTTGGTAAGATCTGGTCTATCCCTGGAATTTGTCTCTACCCACCCACCCCCCGCGGTTTTTTATCCACTGTCTGGTCTCACAAAACCCGTCTAGGTGGGTCCTGATGGAATTGGCAGTACAACCCCTTCTGGACATCAGAGCTACCCAGGCTGATGTCTCCAACCAATGAGAAGGTGCATATCAAGTAAGAACCAACACTCCATTTATGAATGGTTGCAATATCCTGTGGTCACATGATAGTATGGGATTTCTTGTCTAGTTTTGAAATAAACACCAGCCAAAATTCCCAAGAGAAAACAATGATAAACTTATTTACTACTTTGCAAAGAGGATGCATCACGTACACACAGGTACAGTGGACACACCAGAAGCCATCAATATGTTTTCTTTATATTCCCTATTGCCTTTGTAAATGTACCTCCCACCGTTTCCTCATTAGCTTAGTACTCAGGCTGTCACAACCTATCTGAACCGTCTAAAGTGAATATATTATTTCTTCCCCAATTACATTTCCCATTAATTCTATCACTCCCTGCCCTTATTTACAAATTACCTTTATGGTACTGGTTCCTATGGGTTGTCTCTTGAGTAACTATCATATCAAGAAATTCTGGTTAAGATCAGTTTTTAGCAGAGGATTCTGATCCTAGCTTCTACATACAGTTTCCAAGTTTCAGCCTAGCTCATGAAATTAGAAATATATTCAATATTGTTTCTTCACAGACTAGCATGTCTTCTCTAGTTTCTGTAAAAACAATAGGTTCTGTTTCCCACAATAGCAATAACACTTAGACTTATATACCACCCCATCATGTTTATAAAATATATAGTCTACAAATAATAAATTTGAAAAATGGTAATCAGGTATTTTGAAAATAGCAATTGTATGTAATGAAAATACTTTTGCTAGTGTTTTTCACTGAGAATACAGATAGGAACCTATGAGGTATTTGTGCATGCAAGGTAACCATGGAGTAACATTTCCATCACATTTTGTTTCTCCATCAATTTACCTGTCCTGTCTTTATGCAATAAGGGTGGAGATTTATGAATTGGTCAGTGTCTAGTGTGCCTTAGTGTAGTCTGTATTTACTTACTACTGTAGGAATTTTTTTGCAAGCAGTTTTTAAGGGAAAAAAATCAGCATTTGTTGTCCTATGTGATTTTTCCTGATGCATTTAGTTTTGTTTTCAGCTGAACAGTTTTAAAATGTGACATCTTCACTCACTAAATGCTATTTTTAAGTTCATAACTTTTCCAAAGTTATAATTCTTTGATTTGCATTCTTTATAGATAGCTACACGTTTTATGTGAATTTTTGTTGAAGTATGACAAACAATCGTGGATCTTATGTATCTCTGTTTTCTTTGTTGATAAAGAATTTGTGTGGCTCTCGAGGCATTTCACTCCAATAAAATTCCATGGATTTTCTTTCATCCCTAGATAAGGATACTTAACCATTCAGTAATTGATTTCATGTAGATCATAATAGAATTTGTTGTGTTTAGCTTAGCATGTGTGAACCTAGTCATTATGATTTACTAATAAACTAGGCCACTTTGCTTTATGAAAAGCACAATTACAAAATTATAGGCATAAGATGCACAGGTACAGTCTTTGAGGCTTCATCATTACTACAATATGTCTTAGGGCATTAGACTTTAAGCATACAAATTTTTACGATCTATGGGAGATTAGGGTTGAGCCAAATGAGAGTTGGCGACTTAATATTGTTTCTAGGTGTTAGGCTAATCACACTTCATAGTAGCAATTTGTATTTGCTTTTTAATGCGTTCCTAGCTGCTGTAGATCCTGGAGAAAAAGGGCCCCTTCTGAATATAATCCACATCTTGTCAAATCAATCATCCCTTCTATATCTGATTTTCCTCCAATAGGGCTCATAAGATTTTTCTGGCAGGTGGTAAGGTATGAAAAAAAATGGTGTTTTTATACTCATTGGAATATCCTATATCAAGAAATGAAATATTTTGACAGGACTGAGCTGGGCCAAGAGTCTCAAATGGGATAACATATGCTAAGTGACTGAAAAGACCTATAAAATAACAGCCTTTGTTATTTTGTTGCTATTTTTTTTTCAAGATAGCTGCCAAATGTAGTTTGTTGCAGAGTACCTACCCTTCTCTAAGAATTATTTTTCTCCCTTGGGCCAATTGAGATTAACACTAAATATGTTTTAGCACTGATGCAGTGGGATCTGCCTGGATGTGGCCTATTTCCCAACACTCAAAAGTGTTTACATGGCACTAAAAAGAGTGGCATCCACAAAATGCAATCTGGTGTGTAAATTCTGAAGTGAGAGGTCAAAAGGATTAAAGGAACATGAGAAAAACTTTCAGCAATCTGGTTATACCTATAATCTGTATCATTTTTTTGTAGTTGAGAGCAATTTATAGGTGCTATATTCGGTTAGGTAGGGAAGGATATCTTTATCATTGATGTTTTACAGATCTGTTGCTTGATTATCAGATCCCATTTATCATACTGACAGAGTTGTAAGCTACCTTGTAGGTCTTCTAGTCCAATCCCATCGCCCGCCCAAGCAGGAGACCTTACACCATTTCTGACAAATGGCAGTTAGTCTCTTCTTGAAAGCTTCCAGTGATGAAGCTCCCACAACTTCTGAAGGCAAGCTGTTCCATTGGTTGATTGTTCTCACTGTCAGAAAAAAATTCCTTATCTCTAGGTTGAATCTCTCCTTGATCAGTTTTCATCCATTATTCCTTGTCTGACCTTCAGATACTTTGGAAAATAGCTTGACCCCCTCCTCTCTGTGGTAGCCCATTTTTCAGGACCTTCCAAGGTATTGATATCAGGCTGATTGGTAGGTAGTCTATAGTGTCTTCGACTATAGACCAATCAGCCTGATATCAATATCAATCTGGAAACATTTGGAAACAAGCAATGCTTGTTACAGGTAATCCTTGTAGGTAGTCCTCGACTTACAACAGTTCATTTAGTGAACATTCCCAAAGACATGTGATTCCTTTATGCGATCTTTTGACTAGGAAAGTCAGTGGAGAAGCCAGATTCATTTAATAAACTTGTTAATAACACCTGCAGTGTTTAAAAGCCAAAATTTTCACTGCCCCTCTTTTAAGGATAAGCTCAAGATGGGTTTTTGAGTCTCGTACACTTTCTATTTCCCCAGGACTGAACAGCCATTTTGTTTCTCCCTCAACCCCCCCTTCACACTTCCTTCTCAAGGCCACAGTTACTCAGTTGTGTAGTCCTCCTACTTAAAGCATTCATGATATTTGATTTATTAATTAAGCCCATTCATATCCCACCTTTTCTCCAAAGGTAATGAGGACACATTAAGATCTTCCCTTCATATTATTATAATTTGTAAATTCTACTATTTGCTTTAACATTGGCACATTTGATGAAGCCAAACAAACTACTGGTATGGGTTAGATATATCACTAAGTTGATTACTTATTTATTTTCCAGGGCTTATAACCTGCCATAATTTATAACCTAAGTCTTCAAATATGTTGTTAAGGATGAAAAGCAAACAAGATAATAACTAAATGTAAAAACAAATCCTATGTTGCAATTGCATATACACAAATGGAAATCAGACTCCGTACAGAAAAAAAGCCAGTTCATTTCCCATTGGAGAGTCATACCCTATTTCCCCTAAAATAAGACATCCCCTGATAATAAACACAATCAGGCTTTTGAGTGCATGCACTAAAATAAGCCCCCACCTGAAAATAAGCCCTTCCAAAAAATATTTAAATGCATGTGCAGCCGATCCCTGCCATTTCCTCTGGTTTCCTCCATGTGCACCAAAATAATAAGACCTCCCAGAAAATAAGGCCCAGCGCTTATTTCAGGGTCTAAAAAAACATAAGACGGGGTCTTATTTTTGGGGAAACATGGTAACAACCAACCCACATTACTTGGTGAAATAATCAGGTTTGGTGTTACTTCAGTAGTGGGAGTGTCCCATTTTGTTCATTGGCTTATCTTTCCAATGAATGCCTGGGGATTGTGATGATCAAGGTGATGTTTCTGAGCATTCACAATATTGTACCATATTTTATCTGTTCTACATATTATCTGTTCTATACAGATAAAATATATAAACTGTTCTAATTGCATTGCGAGGTGGGCAGGCATAAGCAAACCTAGAAAATCTTCTCTGTTGTAAAGTGTTCCTTATAAATTTCTCAATCTCTTCCTCAGTTTAGCAAATGCTGTCATCAGGAGTCAAAATTGTTTATAACGTATAATGAATGCCCAATACTAGACAGAGAGAAATCAGCTAGACAGATTTGTTCATTTATTTCTGATGCTTTAATCATCCAGGGTCAAAAATGATTCACAGCAAATATAATGCAGTATAAATATAAACAGATAGTGATCAACAAATATGGTGCTTCTGATAATGATGTTTTAAAACACAGTCATCATTTGCTAGATCCAATAATTACAGAATAGCCAATGTCCAGAGGCCATTGTACACACATGATCCATTTCCCAAATGCTCTGTGAAATAGCCAGGTTTTTACAGTGTTTCTAAATATCAAGTGGAAGAGCACACATCTTATTTCTGATAAAAAGATAGTTCATAGTGTTATGTCCTGAAAAGGCATAATACTCTAAACTTCAAAATAATCAGTTACAGTTTTGGAGGGAAAATAATGCCCTCCTATTGGTTGCCTGTCAGGCTAGCTCCCTATATAAGGGAGAGGTCTAGCCAGTCTGTTCTGTTCGTTGTGCTACCCTTTTCCAAATAAAGAGAGTTGAACTCTGACTGTGTCTCGCCATTTCTTGGGAGAGCATCAGATAGAACACATAGGACTGGAGGTCCTGTAGAAAATGTGTGGATCTGAGTCTCTTCCTTTTTTAAACTCTACTGCAAACATGCCTTGGATAGGCAGATTCTATATGGACTAAGCAGAATCCAAGATATTCAGGCCCCAAGATATTTGGAACTCTAAAGAGACAACAGGTCCCTTTAATTGGGACCCCAAGTAGGCTGACAATCAATGCAGCCCCCACAGTAATTATTAAATGGGAATGTCATGTTGCCCCAATTAGCCTTCAAATCAAAGCATTATGTACTTACTTTAGATGCCAAATGGTCTTCAAGTGCAGTCCCATGTAATATAATCCCATATAATCCCACATTATAGAAGTTTGCTTCTGTTATAAATGTTTACTCTTTCAGGAACAAGTGCAAATATTGAAGCTGGACAAGGACCCTGCAATTCACAATCCCAGATTGTGCATTAATTTTTTTGGGGAGGAACCAGAACCCCAATGAGAGCTAAAGGTAATATTGTCCCCCAAATGGTTAGTATTTGAATCAATAGGCACACCATCCTGCTTGAGTAGAGTCTCAGCTTGTTTCTCCCCCATTCAGACCTTCACAGCCTCCAGGCATCACATCAAGACTTCCACTGAGTTTTTTATTCAGTCTGAAGTAGAAATATATAGTTGAATATTCATTATATTACATTCCACAAATGATTCTTCCTGCCCAGTTTGCTGGTAAATACTATTTGCCTGCAGATAATCTCTTGACATTCATTTCCCTATCCCATATAATTGGGAATTTTAGATGTCTTGATTTAATTAGTAAATGGGAAATGGGCATGCCATAAAGAAAAGTACCAGCTTCTAGGTAGCATCAACATTTTCACCTGATTACAAAAAAACAACAAAACAATAGTAAGTTAGGGGAAAAGACCAGTCAAGGATCAGAATGCAAATTAACCAGTTTGCTTTTTAGTAAATGGATGTTTTGTGAATGACTGTGCCAACTATTAAAACTACTCTGTGAAACTACCAGGACCTTGCTGTAACAATGCCAAATATGTATATTAACTCAGCAAATCATTCCCGGTATTTTTGGGGAGAACATGCTTTGAGAAATGATTGAAAATGAGAGATGCTATATCAGTTTAGAATCACTTCTTAGGCATCTTTCTTTTTTGGAAACAACTAAATGTCCAACTTACTACAGCAGGAGAGACGCCTTGTTTCCAGAGCCAATCATGACTGACAATGTAGCAGACTGACAGCCATTTTCTCCTCCAAACCCCTAAAGCAGGGGTCCCCAAACTGGTTTATTGGCTACCAGGCTGCATGAGTGGCTGGCCAGTGTGTGTGTGTGTGCATGCACCTCCCTCACACAAGTATGAAGGAACATTGCGCAGGCAGTAGCATTGCCTCATGGCCCTGTTTGCATCGCATGCACATTCGCAGTACCATTTGCACATGTGCATGCATGTGTAAAGGCACCTGTCTCCTCTCCCCCTCTGGGCTGCCAGCCCAGAAAGGTTGGGGAGCTCTGCTCTAAAGGATCTAGGTCAAGTAGAATGATTGAGGAATTGAAAATATCTTCATTGACTAAGAATGAAATAGATGTTTCAGAGAGATTCTAGAACCCTGTTTAGAAAGGAGATTATGTGATCATGGAATTTTTCTGGAAAGGCTAGATGCCTCTTCACATAGATGTAGCAAGTAATAGGATTGCTATAGCCAAGAAGTGTCAGCATGATTGCTGCAAATAAGTAGCTCACTGCTTGCCAAGGCAAACAGCAACATCTGTTGCATGGACATTGGCTAAGGCTCCCTCCATGTCGACACCACCAGAGGCTATTACTGTATGCTTGTTCTGAGTATACAGCCACTGTGATGTTTCCAACGCCTTCCTGTAAGCCAGCATTTTCAGAGTTTAGCTTTTTTGCATAG
>JANHFM010006705.1:67567-83015 GCA_032468115.1 Grayia smithii
ACAGAAGAGCTCGGGTTGCAGGAGCAGAGAGACAGGCGCCCCCCCTTCTCTCACCCCCTTTAGGCACCCCCTGTGAAAGGGTCCTTCAACCCCCAAAGGGGTCCCGACCCACAGGTTGAGAACTGCTGGTCTAGTGATTAAAGCATCAGAACTCTAGTGAGTTCTACTCATGACTTTAGCCACAAAAGCTAGCTGGGTAACTTTAGGTTGGGCTGGGCTAGTCTTTCTCTCTCTCTCTCTCTCTCTCCCTCCCTCCCTCCCTTTCTCCAAGACTGGCTAGGAAACTGCCACAGAATGTTGAAAGTAAAGAACCATGACCACAGCAGCCACTAGTAGCACTGAAGCAGCCACAACCTTCCCAAATTTAAAGCCCTCAGAAGTCATGGGTCCTGGATTTTGAACATATTCTGTAAGTTAGCCCATTTGAAGTAACTTGGTTCAAAAATTGTCCTAGGATGCACTATTTTGCCCAGTTAAAGGTCATGACAATGAGAATTTTGGTACTATTATAAAGTACTGTGCAAAAGTATTTTCATTCCCATTAAGAGTTACTAGTTCAATGGTCTTTCCATGCTTTTTTTCCAGACTGAAAAGTAGCCTAGAACGTGCTTCTTAGCATCATCACAGAAATGGCATCTATACCAAATTATAACTGAGATTGATAAATTCTGCTCAGAAGTTTCTAAAAAATTTGAGTGGAAATCAAGATAACTGTGTTAGGGCAAAAAAACTGGGTTTTTTTGCACTCCACAAAGTTAAAATGTTTATTCATGGTACTTGGAGACATTACAATCCCTGATATGTTTCAGATCCCATAAAAATAGTTAGATATACTAAATTACCAGAATTCACAGTCCTTATAACCTCTGCTAATTATAATGCTCTTAATCTAAGAATTTAGGTAGTTTGTAACTGTATCAGCCCATTGTATTTTAATTGGGAGAGGGAAGGCGAAATCATTGTACCTTATGACTATCATTAAGTGTTGTACCTTATGATTCTTGACGAATCTATTTTTTCTTTTATGTACACTGAGAGCATATGCACCAAAGACAAATTCCTTGTGTGTCCAATCACACTTGGCCAATAAAGAATTCTATTCTATTCATTCTGGTGGCATGGGAGGGAAGGATGTTCCAGATGAAAATAAGTGTCTGTTCCTCTCTTAAGGTTAATGCGATTAGTTACAATTGGTGTTGATATTCAATTTCTTATACACAGAGATGTCATTCCATTTCTTATACATGCACTCACTTTGAAAACATTATTATAAAAACATTATTTTGTATGGCTTTCTGCCAATATTTTCTTGGTACCTATGAATATAGTATCTATCATTTGATAGATACCATGACATAAAATTCTTGTTTCAAACAATTTTTGAAGTATGGGAAGGTAACAAGAGTTATAACAAAATCTACAAGTTAAACTTGGTAATATGACCTCATTGTAGCAAAACTTATTTTTCTGAGTTTTTTTTTAATGGTGGTTCTTTGAGAGAGATAAAAGGGAAAGAAACTGGGCCTGCTGGCTCTTATCCCTGGTTGCAACAATACTCTGCCACACACACACATACAATGTACCTTTTCATCCAACATATTGTGAAAAAAATAGTATCTTCAAAAGCCTTTGTTTTTTTCTGACAGTTGGATTTTACCCATTCTGCTTGCTTTACTTGTCCAACTTTTCTGAAAGACTCATTTGGGTCCTCCACAAGACCTTTGCTCACCATTGCCTTTAGGCAAGTTATGTCTGCTGATGAATATCTTATTGCAGGAACATCTACTGGCAATTCAACTCTAAATTATGGTGGGGCTTATACTGGATTAGGTGAAAAGTCCAGTCAGGTCAGTGGTGGGTTGCTCCTGGTTCGGCCCGGTTCGCGCGAGCCGGTAGCGGTGATGGTGTGATGTCACCGAACCGGTTCTCTGCAGCCGGGAGCTGGGCCCACCTGCTCGCCCATACTTATGTTTCTCTACTCTGCGCATGCGCAGAGTGCTTGTTTCAAGTTTTTTTCCAAGGAGAGTAGTTAGTGCGCATGCGTGGAGCACGCATTCGGTGCGCATGCGAGTGAATTGAGCATGTGCGCACCAATCACGCGCAAAGTGCATGCATGAAGAGAACCAGTAGTAAAGGTAAGTAGAACCCACCCCTGAGTCAGGTGTGCATTTAATACCATATTCTGCAAAGTTTTGCAAGGCCCAACTCATTACTTTAGGTAGATTACAAGCAGAGGTCTTGACCAATATCAGCCTTCAACAGATTTACCTCCAGGAGCATACAAGTCTTTGTGAGGAAGAAATTGCAGAGTCTTCTGTGTGATATGAGTAAAAAAAAAATCCCTCAAACTCTGCCTTCAGATAAGATTTAGTCAATAAATTAAGGAAGAGTGAGTTGTCCCAAGAGGCAAAAAGCTGGGTACTATTTAAAAAAAGAGAAAAAAAAGAAAGCTATTTCTCTAAGGTAGCTACTTGGGATATGCATGACATAAGATAAAAGAGAAGCTTTATATTACTCATAAATATTCAGGTTTTTGTCACATTCTTTTAAGGATGGCAGCAAGAGAGGAATTCATGCTTGATTACTATTTAAGGCCTTTGGGTAAAGGATCAAATGAAGAGCTTGTAAGAGTTTTTGTGTGTTTTTTAATTGAGCTACCTTTAGTTTACAAGACTGGGTTGAAGAAATGATGTAGAAGAATAATGTTTTCTCTGCTTTTAGAGAAACTTTGTTATGTGCTTTGAACTAAACCAAACTATTAAAATATTGAATATTATTGAAGGAAGAATCTAATGTATTTAATCCCACATAAACTCTTTTGTTCATAAATTGGGCCATAAATTGTGTTTTAAGCAACCACTATGCTTTCTTTTTTTTCATGGAAAATAAACCTCATATGAATCACACTTTCCATGGATTGTTCTGGGTGGTATTGGGCAGAAGTTGCAAGTCAGTTGGCACATCAGTCATCCCTAACCTAAATTAATCATTTAAGTACCCTAGGCTGCCCATTAGGATGGAAGGTGATAGAAAAGTTCTGAAAAATTGTGTTTGTTGCATATCTATGCCCCTATTTTATCTTTTGTGCACCCTGCACTAGGGAGCCCTAGTGGGGCAATGGTTAGCCCACAGTAATGCAGGATAACTCTGCCCATAGCCTGGAGTTTGGACCTGACAGGGCCAAAGGTTGACTCAGCCTTCCATCCTTCTGAGGTTGATAAAATGAGGATTCAGATTGTTGGGGGCAATATGCTAACATTATAAACTGCCCAGAGAGTGTTGCAAAGCACTATGGGATGGTATATAGGTCTAAGTGCTATTGCTATGAAGGGTTGTTCTCCGCAGTACAGCAGGGTTTATTAATAGAAAATCTCAGTACATGCTAGAAACACATACATTGAAACAGTGTTTTCTGTTGATTCTCATTGTATTATTTTTAATCCTTTTGCCATTTTACCTGGCAACATTTATTTAACTTTTGGGAATTTGTACATCACCAAAACATAGTTTCAATGTTAATATGGTTTAAGTAATATTTTATTCTTGAAATGTCCACTTTTTAAACTTAATATTGCTTCTGATAGTGCAGTTTTGATAGTATTATAATAGTGAAGCCATTTCTTTTTGATCATAAATAGCATCTTAGTAAAACAATGAATTTTTATATTGAGATCTACACAAGTGATCAAGAGTCTAATATGGTTTGCTTTAAAAACCGAACATTTTTACAGTACAGCAAATACATTTTATACATTTTTAAATCCCTCTTTTTTAGGAGCTACTACTTGACTGAAGAAAATGAAGGTGTTTAGTAACATTTCTTCTTTTTGAAAAAAAGAGCACAAAGCAAAACCAAAATTGGCTACGTGATGGGTAGGAGGGAAGGACTGGTTTTGCCCACCTAGAACATGGTTTTGGCAATTTATTGGAATCCTAAAATTCCTCGCTGAAAGTCCTTCTGTACATATGTTTTCTACTGCAGGACAAAAATAAGGTGTCGTGGGAAATCAAATGCAATAAAGTTTTTAAAATGTTTAAACAGAAAAATCAGAAAATACAAATCTATCTCAAATGTTAGTGGTTCAAGTGCCAGTCTGATTTACGCCTTTTGAAAAACTTACCTTTTATATACATTTACAATTTTCTCTTGAATAATCCTGACTCATACATGTACTGGAAATTAGGATTTTCCCATAACAATAAGCTTAGCTAGAATTGATTTTGCTTATTTTTAAATTATTTGAACATTTGAACTCACCCCCAGCAACAACCCATGGCTTATATGGCAACTAAGCACAATGTGAAATACCATGGTTCATTTTAATCAAGGCTTATTGTGATATCTGAGTCCAGAATTCTGGCTTATTTGTAAATTGCTGCTTCTACTTTATCTGTCCAATGAATAAAAGGGCAAGGCAGGAACACCTATCTGACTCCTAAAACCCTTTCAAATACATATCCATAAATGCTCACACATACCACACAGACAAAATCACACCACAAAAATCCCCCAAACATACACCCTACATCAAAATACCTCACAAAAATGAAACAAACTGATAAAAATGTACAAGACTTCTAAACTATTAAAGAATCTCTCACACATAAAATCCAACAAAAATGACTCATACATAGGAAATCCCCCCAGAACCTCACACAAACATATGGTGAGCCCTGCATCATCAAAAAAATTCAACAAACCATGCTTAAGAGATCTCCTGGTTTAGTGTTATTCATGATTTAGCCATTACTTTTTGTTAACAATTTGTTTAATGATCCACTATATATGGTTTGTTATACACCCTTATCAGATGTTTTTTCCAGTCTGTACTTGAGGCTAGCTCACTTTGTACTTAGGTCTTAATTTTTTTTGGTTTTTCACGAAGATTGATGATGATGACTCCTATCTTTGAATCTCTGTCCCTACACCAAGCCTTTAGTTATAGGGAAAAGCCTTATCAAACCTTCTCCTTCAATTATTATAACCTTTCAAACAGAGACACAATGTAGTGGAGTAGCTACATTGTGGGATTAAGACTGGGAGGATTGAGTTTGGATCTGCTTCTAACATCTTAACATTCTTAATGATGGCAACTCATTGGGATGACCTATGACCAGTCATTTTCTCTCTTATCCCAATCTACCTCACACATTTGTTATAGCAATAAGACTGGAGAAGACAGAGAAATACATAAATAAAATACTACCTTCTCAACTGTTCAAGATTTCACTGCAAAGATTTTTGAGCATTAACAATTGGACAAAATCTCAGGATACCACAGGTGGTTTCTACAATGACCTGCACTTGTTCATGAGAGGTGATGGATGAACTATTTTGGTCTAGTTCTGACCTTTTGCAAATTGAGGGCACAGTCTTGGTTACTCGTCCCTAGCCCAAACAAATATTCAGAAAAACATTTCATCTTTCAAATTGTTTGTGGGACAATATTCTCACAGGAGAAAAAAAAATCAGTCAAGTTTCCAAAATCATTCCTGTCACATTGGTGACTTTTGGTTATACAGTATATTAGTAATGGGACAGACACAACAGACTGGAAAAGGATTAATAGTCAAGAGTTCAACTAACACAGTTGCTTGTGCTACATTTGCGATAATTTCTGAAGTTCTGGAAGATTCAGGGTTAGAAGTTGCCTAGCAGAAATGGAGGGTGCTGTGGTTTTTAGGGAGCTCACCTCACTTGCTGCCAGTTAATATTTGCTGCTCAGTTCTTGTAAGATTTTAAGCAAGCAACAAATACAGTGTCTGGACTCCAACCACCCCTTCATTTAAAACAAATATCTGCATGACTGTTACACAAATACTCCCAAATGTAGGGATGTACCATATGCTAAGACTTAAATTTTAATTCAGTAATTTGTTACTTTTTTTTAAAGACCAGTAAATCCTGTTTATGGATATGCCTTTGTTTCTGTTGTATCTGCTCTGAGTTAACAACACAAAAATATTTAGTCACTTAAAGGTAAAAAATTGCAAAAGCTGAAACTATGACCATAGATTTAAAAATGCTTTTGTTTCTTAGAACAAAATTTAGCCTGAAGCCTAGATAAATGACATCCTCAAGAGTTCCTGCAGGTCTTATCACTTGACCATCAATTATCAGATATTAAAATAATTCAGATTAATTTTGCAGTATGTGTTAATTGAATTCTACTCTAACTTAACAGCAGTTGGATAGCTGAACATCTGATTCTCCTACCATTTTCTGGTCTGCCTCAAATGATTTGGCTAACCAGAGATTGTTCTTTCTCATGGGCAATGTTGCATCTAAGTTATTGCCGGTCTCAGATGGCCTTCACACATCAAGGTGATATGTTGCATTCCCACAGGATGGAAGAGAATGACTAGAATACCCTCTGAAGATATTATTTATACTTACCAATGTTTCTCGCATGTAGACCAGGCTTCTCCCATCTGTTAAATTTGTTTAGATATGTGTTTGCTATTTTCTATACTATTTGGGAATGAGTAGATTAGAAAATAAATTAGAACCCACCACCATGTTTTGAGCTTTCTATGAAATTTGTTTACTCTTCTGCTGGACTGGCTTACTTTAGAGCCAGCAGAGCATCTCAAGCAATGCCCCAGATGTCATTTTCCATTTAGGGGGCTGCTGTAATAATGAAAGTTACATAGCTTCTCCTGCCCTTCCTTCCCACTATACTTTCCTATGCCTTCCTTACTAGAAGTGTCAGCAGAACATAGATCTCTTCCTTATCAGATTGGGGAAACTATTATTGTAAAACATCCTCTCCCATTCAACATTTTGGCTTGAAATATTAGAAAGGTCTACAATACTGTCTTCCACCCAAAACACAACAAAAACAACACCCAAATGTATTGCTACACAAGCCTATAAACCTGTTTCTTTTTGTGTATGAGCGTGCAAAATGAATTTCATCTGAAGGCCACCAGATTCTTATACACAAAACATAATTCTATTATGTCTGGCAACACCATGATGGAACACAATTTTATGCTGCACAAACGTACACACAAAGTAGTATGCACATGTTTTGAGGACAGACACACACGTACATACATGAGCAAGAATGTATATTTTGATTAAGGATCTTGGAAATAGACATTCTTAGCAAATATGGATGACAGATCAATTGTAATTTATTTTCTTTTAACACTGTATCATCATAAAGAAAACTGGTATAAATGAAAAAAATCTATTTCAAATATCTACATCTAAAATTTTAGGCAGTGAAAAAGCACTTTGTTGACAAGGAGTGTGGAATGATGAATGTTAATTGTCAGAAACTGCTGAATGCCTTTTTTTAGTTGCCACAAACAAATTCACATATCAGAACGAACAATACTGCTAAATATCAGTTTTTGTTTTCTCCTGTTAAAACATACTGGGGAAAAGAAAAAAGGAAAAGAAAAAGAAAAAAGAAAAAACCCTCCCCTACCCCTGGAAATTCATACATATTTCAAAGTTGTGTAATTGAAGCAATATTTAGAACCATAGATGAAGAAACACTGTGGCATTGATGTAATATACACAATGCACTTTGCTCTCTCTTTCTCTCTGGTCTTTAAATCTGTAATGTACATCAAATACTTTACAACAATGCATTAACAAAAGGCAAGAAACATCTTGCTGTACAGAGGAAATCCCAAATGCAACTTGAAGCCTAAATTCACAATGGATGAAGAGAGGAAACAAAGGGTGAGAAGCTGTCCCCCATAAGATTTGTAAACTGTTCATTTTCTTGTGCTTAACTCTGGACTCACTTCAGTGGTTGTAACTTCCCTAACTTCCTTCAGCCACATTCAGTGTACAGTACTATTTGTTTTAAACTCTACATTACAAGGTCAACTGCAAAGCTGCCCTCCCCCCAGTATATTTCTATATCTATATTTAAGAGATAGGATTCTATAGATACAGAAATAGATACACATCCCACTCTTTCTAATAACACTCCCGCGCTTAGTTTCCCATTCTTTTAGCCATCTAAAGATACCTTAATTGTTCCAGACTGAGTATTAGGGTCTTCCTACGGAACAGGCTTTAACAAACTAAATTTGCAGGAAAAGAATGTCTTGTGATATGCATGCACATGCACAGTTCCTGGACCTCTTCTTTTTTTTCTTGCCCAAATCTCAAACCCAGGAATCTGGAGAGGCTGGATAGTGGCTTGTTTCATAATTGAGTTCACTATAGGGCCGAGCAGCAGAATAGAAATCAACGTAGTTGCCAGTGGACTTGAGTCCCAGATGCATATTGTACTCGCTGGCAGGTGGGCGATGATGCACTTGGTCTTCAAAGAAGGACTCATCATAGTTTCTTGATGAATTTTGAAATGGCTGATATGGTTCGTATTCCTTTCTTGTGGGCTCCTGTGGGACCGGCTGTGTTGAAACCTGTCAACAGAATAAGAAGTCTTGGCTTGTTAGGGAAGACTGTAATGATGGGAAACAAACTGCTATGTCACTTACAGTGCAGAGCAAGATTCCACTTCAGTGGGACTTATTAGACAGACAGTGTGAACATTACTGACATTTCAGCTGCCACAGAAAACATCTTAAGTTTTCCTGGATGAATGTCACTGTTCTGCTTGAACTTTCTCCAAAGATTGCTTTACATTTTCATTTGCAACCACTTTTAACAGAGGTATTCCTCAAAAAAGGGGTAAATAGACTTCACATTAAACTTTTACACATAATATGATTTGTGGGTAGAGGATTCAGACTGCAGAATGTGAACAGTATTAGGAATGCTTGTCCATAAGTAAATTCATATAGTTAGAGACATATTATTTAAATTATTTAAATCTTTAAATTCATATTTAAAGAGACATGTAGACTCTTTCAGGGCAAGTCTCCTCACTTCAGATCATTTGCACACTTCTCAACCTCACATCCCTTTGTAGGCCCTGATCCATATTATTGCTACTACTTATTTCATCCTTGTATGTGACATAACTCTAAAGCTGATAATAAGAGAAGTTCATAAGGTATCGCATAAAAATGCAAATATAACTTAACCCATTCATTTTTGTTCCTGTTTCCTGCTTATCAGTTTGTGTGCTTGTTTTATAATTTGTGATTTTAGGAAATAATTATTCTTTTAGAAGAAAAATCTATTTTTTTCTAATTAAAAAAATTACTATACAATCATATGGAATTTGAAATATAAGAAAGTGGAAACTGAGGTTTTTGAAACATTAAAAAATATTCTGGCTGCATGCTAGCAGTAATGGTTTCAGACCAGAAAGTTACTTACAGAAATGTTTAGTCCATAGTCACATGGAATAGTCACCCCAAAGGTCATACCCTGGGCAGGGTAACACGGCCATCTTTTAAGTAGGAGGTGAGAGTTAGTTTAGTATAGTGGTAATAGGCTCTTGAGCTAGAAACCATAAGACCATGAGTTCTAGTCTTGATCTAAGCATGAAGCCATCTGGATGTCTTTCTCTTAGTCCTAGGAAACAAGCAGTGGCAAACTACTTCTCAAAATGTTCCCAAGAATACTGCAGGAACTTGTCCTAGCAGCTACCTAAAATCAAGACTACTCACAAAAGTAGGAGATTAAATATATAATCTACCAAGTGTCTTCATTTACATAATGATAGCCATTTTGTTTTAATTGTGAAGAAATTTAGATACTCATTGAAAGCTAGTAAACTGAGTTTTTAAACTACCACAAAACAATCGGTCACTGAAAGCTCTTTTCACAAATATGTGATTACTGTTTATCATTTCCATGAAAATATATTTCTAATATTGATCTCTATCTTTCATTTTCTCACATTTTTTTAACAGAATCCCATCAGCAACTTCCTGAGTAATGGAGCTCCCGTAGCCTCATTTTTCTCTTATATACATATGCCACAGAAAATGTGAAAAACATGTATTAGAGATGTTTATAATATTGCCAGGAGACTACTTCAGATGATTTCAAGACTACTTTTTGAAAATGTTCAGCTTTCACTCTCTTTTATTTGCAAATAAAGAAAGACGTGCTTACAAACATAATAATGAAAATGTTTCTGCCATGTACTGATGCATCTGAATAATAAAGCTGCTTGGAAAAAAGTTGAAGATAAATTGCATTTTCATAATTTACTGATAAATATAACATTTACCAGGCTAGACTGGGAAAAATTCATATCTGTGAAACATTGAATAGTTTTTCAGCTATGATTCTTTAAAATTATTGCAGCTATATTAATCAATTTTTTAAATTCAAAAGGGAATAAGTTGATTTACCACTTACTTGGTTGTGTTTGATATCTTCAGCAGGTGCACCGTAAGAATTTCTATACAAAGTAGAGATTCCAGAGTTCTGACCTAGAAGTGGGAGAAATAGGGATTATGTTACTAGGCAAAATGGCAGATATGTATGAATTAGTAGTGGTGGTAAAATAAGCCTTTATTAGCATCTATAAGAAAGAACATGTGACTGACATGTTTGTACTTCATCCCTTCCATATATTAGGAAACTAGAAATCTTTATGCTGCACCAAAGCCAGTCATAGATACTTACTACATATAGATTTCTTGAAAACATTTTAACAGTGAGAAGTAGCTGTGAAATCAATCTCACATCAATGAACAATTGACTGAGTGTCCAAGATGTATTAGCAAATAAGAGATTAAGGGATGACAGCACACTGGAAAGAGAGCAGTTGTGTGTAGGAATGCTTTGCTAAACCATTCTGTGCTTTGCAGAGCCATAAATAAATGTATGAATGTTCAGTTTAAAGCTGTATCAAAAAGATTGCACTGTCACAAAAAATTACTTTTTCAGAACCCAATGCAGCATACAAACTCCTGGATCACTAAGAATGGTTCAAGAGAGATTTGATTCCTCTTGAACATTTCTGGGAAAATGTGCTTTGTTTATTTAAGGTAGTATGTACTCTGACGCTCAGCCAAAAAAATGACTTTCTTTGCTGTCATATTTAGTGGGGGAAAACCATAGAAATGGTAGAAATAATAGAACTATAGCCATACATAATGTATCTGATGATAGTTTTTTTTAAAGAGTGGTGCCAGTGTTATAGTTGATATAAATGGAACATTACATAATTACTCTAAATGCATATATTTTACACACAGTCATCTTGTGGTCTTAGAATGTCTGGCTACATATTACTTTTAAAAGCTAGTTATTCTAGCGGGTTTCGTCAGGGAATCTATTTTTTCAGTATTCAACCAATGGTTATTAGAACAAAAATTGAATGACTTTCTTTCCAAATGATGAGAGAATAATCTCGTTTTCTGTGAGGTAATCTATTTTATAAGTTATATGGGTTGTTTCTGAAGCCTACAAGCCAAATATATAGCACTTTATTTTGTGAGTGTTCAGTTACAATTAAGAATCTAACGTGTGGGCTGCCAACGATCAAGTGTACTCCTTTATGTTCCCCCAGATTTTATTGTTCACCAATGACAAATGTCCATCAAGATGCAAACTGTGGGCATATATGTGTATTACAGAAATATATTTATGTATAAGAAATCATGAGACAGAATGTACATGAGAAAGTGTTTAGTCACATAGACTTTATACCTGGAAATCAGCTAAGACTATATGATAGGATAATTGTAAATGCATGTTGGGTAAATATTAAAATTCAATAGTAAATAACTATTTTAATTAAAATAGTTATTTAATCAGTCATCATTTTAAAATACAAAATTAAATTAAAAATCTACCTGCTTCTTGGAGGGGAAAAATCAGTCAAAGAATGAATATATATTTATCTAATAACATTAAAATTAGCTTTTCTTTTCTGGTGCTAAGATTCTAAAGCTATCAGCATTAAACAGACAACAGCTGTTCCAGAACAAGCATCTTAATCTTTCATTCAGTATTAACAACGTGAACCTACGCATATAGTAAGTGTATCCAGAATTATGCAAACATACTTTTTAATGTTTATGTTATGTACTCATTTTATGTTCTTCTCAACAAATAAAAGGAAATTTAGGAGGCCTGAATATTAGTTGATTTCAAAATGCTCCTGAAAATGCAAGTGTTACCAGTAAACTGATCATAATTATTTAAAAGATGTCTTTACACATCTCCTGTCTTCTTTTGTTGGGAAGGTCTTATAAAAGGATTACAAGAGGTTGAATCAGAACAAGACTGATTTGCACTATCTGGAGAGATTGTGCAACTCACCACATCACTCATCGACCACATCAGGTATTTTTACAATTGGACTGCAATGTCAGATTTAAGGGATTTAACTCAGAGAATTGCAACCATCAGACTGGACAATAATGGATGGACCTGGAAGTTCTTGCTACAGCTCTACTATTTCCCTCCTTTGTCTCACCAAAGCTGGTTCAAAGGTAGGAGTGGCTCCATATTCCTAATAGTCTCTTATGCCAAGTACAGTGCAGCTGTGATCAAGACTTTTATGGCTGCATACTATCTCTGACTCAGTAACTTCAATTCAGTCCAAAAAAATCTCTGCAAATCATCTGTCAGAGTTTAAAAAGAAAGGCTCACAATGTTGAGATTTCATATCATGCTTTATTGAACTGTTTAATGTTTGGTTGATTCTGGTTTTCTTTCACGTCAGTTGAAAGCTCTTTGTCAAGGTGGTAATTCAGTTCATACATAAATAAAATAATTGTTCATTTAGTCTTCATCTACTCTTCAGATTTGATGTGGTAACCATGTGCCACAGGCTCTGCTCCGGTAGCCTGTAAAAGCAAAATAAGATTTGTAATCTCTGTTTGTAACCAGACAACACAAGCTATTATAGATTACATTTGGTTTGGTTTGAAAGTCTAGTCTCATAAAACACTTGAGTATCTGGCAGGGCAAAAATGAGACTCCTATCTTTGTCTATGCATTAGTACTGTAGCCAACTAAAATACAAGATAGAGGAAGCAAGGGGAAAGAAAGAAACATCACAAGAACTGGAATAACAAAATCTTGCAAAAAGTCACTAATTAAAAAGTGAGAAAATGACTAGCTAATTTTGCATGGAACAGGTTAATAAACATGCTTCCCCTGTAGCATATATCAGTCTGGCCTTTTATACTGCTCAATTAGATTTGAACAAGCAAGGCTGTACTTATACAGTAGCTATGTAAGGAGTTGTCAACCATATACTTGCCCCACACAACCCAGACATGGCATTGAGGGATAGTGAGTGATAAGATGGTATAAAAGCAGTAGATTCCACTGTAGATTTGCTTCAACAAGGCCTTAAATCTACCCCCATAACATCAAAAATATGAAGAATCAGCACAACAAATTACACTAGGGAAGAAGCTAAAATGGGCTCTTAAAACATAAAATCCAATTCTATACAGTACCTTATCTGTTGCTGTTTTGCAGTTCTTCAAAAGTTCTTGATGAATCAATTATCTAATGAAGGATTCATGGTCTTCAGATGATCAGAACTATTGTTCTCGTAGAGTTCATTTAATCTTTTGGTTCCACTGGATGACATTTGGGGTATGCTATAGAATGTGGTGTCATGGTATGATGGAACAACATTGCTGTTTAACAAGTAGCTTAGAATGATAGCTCTTGAGAGACTGGTCTCCTATTATCAAACAAAATTGCTGAAAGGAACAGCTGTCAAGTATCATAATCTACAGCAGTGAATCCATTTGGTTTTACTACAGATAACAATAATCTAATGTTTTTAAATAGTTTTCCTCCAGCTTGTCCTTTTACTGCCTCAACATATTTCAACTGTGTTCCAAGAATTCGATGGGGTTCTGTGAGAAAATAAGGCCATATACATATATATATATATATATATATATATATATATCCTTTTATTCAAAGATAATAACGATATATACAACATTTTAAAAGATATAGTAGAAAAGGCAAGGTTTGTCAGCTTATCTTGGAACCTCTCTTTTTCTAGGATGTTTGTGCTCATTATGGATTTGCCTCTGATTAATTTTAATTTTTTAATTAACAGGTTTTGCATACTGGTGGAGTTTGAAAATCCCTGGTTTAGATGGTATGTTCTTCTTATTAAAAAACTTCCTGTTATTCCTATTATAGTCACCTCAAAACTTTTAGAAATTATTAGCTTCCAGTTAAATTTAGTTCTGTGCCATGCCAGACTATGGCTTGTTATCCTTTTCCCTAAGCAAATTGTTTTAATCTCCTTAAAATATTCCCTGTAGAGACAGATGAGTGGAAAACTAAACTCCCTTTGCTCTGTGTATGGTGACCATACTCTCATTTTCATCCCAGAAAGCCATCGGTATAACTTTATTCTGCTGAAAAAAAGAGGTTAATAGAGGATGTGTAATAGATAAAATTGTCCCTGTGGTGAGGAAGAGGTGACAAGCTGGTACAGAACTTCACAACTGATGGGATATTATTTAGCTCAGGGGTCTCCAACCTGGGGTCCATGAACTGACACCAGTCCATGGCTCACCAGGAATCAGGGTGCACAAGCCAGCAAAGCCCCATCCATAAGTGGGATCCAGGCAAAGCATGAAACCATGGCTCCCTGGTCTGTAAAACACCCTTTACAGACTGGTCCTTGGCACTGAACAAATTGGGAGCCACTGATTTAGCTGACTACCCATGACTAAAAATATCATAAAAATCAGTAACATTAGTTACTAAAATAGCATTTTTTATTATTAGCATAATAGCCAGACAAACCTAAAACTGATAAATGGTGGAATTTTGGAGAAATGAATGGACATAGAACAATGTAGATGTCCTTTTTTCCCCTTAAGATCCTTTGAAGCATTAAGGAAAAGGGTTCTCTTCCCACCACGGCAATGGTGAGTTTTTTCTCTGTCTTGTGGTAACATAAGGAGAAAAGATGATGTCCCTATGCAAAGTACACCTGTTTGCACAATAGAAGCCTTTGCATTGATATACCTAACAGTATCAGAGTTCTTCTAGATGATGTCACAGATATAACATCTGGAAAGGCAAAGAAGCTCATACTGTATAATGAATTTAAACACTTGTGAGGTTATAATCACCAATCAAGATATGGCATTAAACCAGCTTTTCCCACCTTGATGTGTTCCACTCTTGGCTCCTCAAACGTCCAACTCCCATTAACCACAGCCAATGACACTGGATTATGGAATTTGTAGACTGAAATATCTGGATAGTATTAGAATCCTTACATGCAGCTGAAATTAAATCTAGCTTTATGCTATTTTTTTGCAACAAAATGTTTCTAAATAGATGATGATTTTCATGCCATCTTCCCAAACGTATTAGTTACTTTATCTGAGGTTGGGTAGCATTCAGTATGCTCTTCTGCCATGCGATGTTGAAGACTTCTATTTTGAAATGAAGGAAATACCTAATAGAACTCTTTTATACCCCTTTTCAGAAAACAGCATAAACATTACAATTTTAAATAACAATAAATACACCGTATATTCCGGCGTATAAGACGACTGGGCGTATAAGACGACCCCCAACTTTTCCAGTTAAAATAAAGAGTTT
>JANHFM010006705.1:83115-96609 GCA_032468115.1 Grayia smithii
TATAAGACGACCCCCCACTTATCTGAAGATTTTAATGGGTTAAAAAGTCGTCTTATACGCCGGAATTTACGGTAACTGTAAAATTAAGCCAATTTTTTTGTGGAAATGAGCTAATTACCATTTGTTAGAGAGAGAAAATTATATTCCCTAGATAATGCTGAGCTCTAAAAAAAAGGAATTTGGGCTGTTACAAGCAGTGATTTACTCCACATGGGATGAATTACAGTATTATAATCACTGCCAAAGCACAACAATAGCTAAAGATGATTGTGTGTGCTCTCCAATATTGTTATTAAGCCACAATAAGTGGTTCATACATACATCCTTCAGTTTAAAATAGTGTGTTACATCTTTCAGTTTAAAGCATGCTGGCAAAAAAAATTCTGTGAGTTGAAGTTCACATATCTTAAAAGTTGCTAAAGTGGAGAAATAGTTGCTTTAAAGGAAGGAGGAGGAGGAGAAAGAGGAAATCAAATCAAATAAATCGCTTTTCCCTTTATAGGGGAAATAGTATTAGGATGCCAGATTCCTAAAGTAAACATTATGGTGCAGAGATTGAAGGCTTGGAGTTTTGAAACAAAAGTTTAAATCTGACATTCAATAGATATATAAATTGAATTCAGTCAAGTTGTTGCTTCAAAATGATTAGCAATATTTGAGTAGAAGACTTTAATGTAGTTTACAAAGACTGTAAAGCTTAAAACATGCTTACTAAGTATGTCTGTATCACAATCAGAGTCAATTCCAGCCCAGAAGGTTTTCTTCCACAATGTTTATTATTAACATACAATTACTGGCTCACCTGTCATGGTGTCTTTTCTAGAAGTATGCTCTCCTTTATTCCCATGGTAAGTAGCATTTGTTCCAGTTGACTCATAATCTGTTTTTCTTTCTTTTAAACTGATCATTTCCCGAGGGGAGGCTGGGGCACTTGCTACAAACAAAAACAAATGCAGATCTTAGAACTCTGACTGAATGAGTTACATAGTAAAGTATATGAACACATATTTTAAGCAATGCAGCAAAGCAGTTAGTTTAAAAATAATGGAACTCTTTAAAATTAGTTTAATTTGAAAATATGTGGCATCTGGACATACATAAAACTCTTAATTGGAAATAATCTTGATCATATACCTTAGAAATTAAATTTAATATATTGCCTTTGAACATCAGCTGTTTAAAATCTTTGTCTTGTAGAAGAGGGAAAGGTAAAGCCACTGAGATAAACCATGACAGCTCTGCATCTGCTGAACCCCATTGATACAGATCAGATCAATCAATGGCATCACACAAAAATGGAATAGAATAATAGCAATAGCACATAGACATATATTGCTTCATAGTGCTTTGCAGCCCAATCCAAGCGGTTTACAGAGTCAACATATTGCCCCCAACAATCTGGCTCCTCATTTTACCAACTTCGGAAGGATGGAAGGCACTCAGACCCAACCTTGAGCCAGTGAGAATCGAACTGCTAAACTGCTGGCAGTCAGCAGTCAGCAGAAGTAGCCTGCAGTACTACATTCTAACCACTGCACCACCACAGCTCTTATAATAATGATGATTATGTCACCACAGGCCAAAGTGGCATTCCTGAACCTTTCTAGAATTATTCAAAGGTACCCTCCATGAATTCTGTAACATTTGTCATAATGAGAGGATGTGCACATAGCCGTTTCATTTGACTTCACTTATCTTTTATGATTTACCACTTTGTGGCCCAGAATCACACTGGTATTTTATTCATATTAGTTCCACAAAGGCCCAGATCTAAAATAGCAGATTATGAAATTTAATATACCCAGAACTGATTTCAATGTTGGCTTTTTCTTAAGATGCAGAGTAGGAAGGGCAAGTTTTTGCTCAAAGCAAGGGATAAATGGAACATCATTTGACTAATAATTAAAGACAGCATTCTGCTCCCTTTTCACCAATTATTAAAGACTTCACTAGTTTCCTTTCTTTTAGGCAAAAAAGGGAGGTTTGGAAACTTATACTTTCTGCTGTGATTTCCTGAGTCTTTTCATCCTTTATGTAGCCCAAATTCTTTTTTTTAGTTGAGAAGTAGTGTTCAAGCTGCTCCTTCAGGATCAAAGAACCCAATCTAGTCATACATGATTGATTCCTAAACTTAGCCACCAGCTAACAAGTATGACATACATGCTTTTCAATGCTATGGGATCATCAAATCAGGTGGTGGTGTGGAATGTGTGGACAATACACGTTGAGATATATCCTTTCTAGAGGCATGCTCATAATCCACCAGATTTGTACATCAGATAGCAGTATACCTTGTACATAAACTCCAAAAATAAATAGTTCAAGTGAAATTCTTTCAAGTGAAACTATTATCAACATTACTATTAATCAATCATAGTAATCAAATTCTTTAGGCCCAAATAAAGTTATCATTCAACTTGCCATCCTTGCCTTTTTATATTGCAAATTAGCTAGATTTGTAATGTTTGGTGAAGTTTTTGATCCATCTTTTCCAAAAGGGGAAATCTGATAGCTATCTGGAGCACTTTGATTGCAGCAAGGGCCTCCTCCAATTCAAAATAAATGCATGCTCCTTCTTTGCTTGTTTACAGTGAAGATGCAATCGGTTTCTTAAGAGAAAGCACACAGGGAGCCTGATGTATGCTTTCTCCTTACCTGATATTTGAAAATCTTACTTGCTTATTCTACTAGGTCTTTAAAAAAAGCTACATTTTCTTTTTCCAGCCTTCTCTATTCTTTCCCAGCAAAAATTAGCAGATTTTGCAATTACTTTTGTAGGTTTCTGAGTAGGGCTCCCAATTTTTTTTATTGTTGAAGAATCTTTGGCTGCTTGGAATTATTCAAGAATAAAAGAAACATGACAATAGCTGTGCTTGGATAAAGGATTTTTGCAGCCACACATCCTTGAAATGTTCACAGTCACCAGTTCTTTTGAACAAACAGTGTAGAAAACTTGAATGTTACTGTTTTTCATGCTTTTTGCCACCTCATTGTTCTCTTATAAAGTTGAATTTGATTTTCTTCAATTCCATTTTGCATGGAGTTTGGTATTTTGGCTCCATCTCAAATGCTATCTATTCAGTCATGCCAAGGCCATATATTATCAGTTTGCTCCCAGTTATTACAAAATATATTAATAAATTATGCCAAAACCCAGTGAAAATGGATAGTAATGACAGTTTACCCAAAGGCTTTAGAAACAATAAGGAAAAAATGTGTAGCGAAATCCATTATACAATCTCCAATCTTTTCATAACTTGAGAAAGAACATTTTCAAAATAAAAATGAACACAGCAATATGCAATCTTACATGAATTAGGCAGTGACAATTATTTATTAGCCTAGGTAATATATCCAGAATATATTCAAATCAACAAGGAAGGGGAGAAACCAGAAGAATAAGTAACCAAAATTTACATACCCCTGTAAATTCTACGACTACCTACCAATCTGTGTTATGTTACTCATGGTAAAATTGGGTAAGAATGCAGTTTCCCATGTGAGTAACCCCAATAGTATGTAACAGAACCTTGCTGTAATGGGAGGTTGGCATCCATGGGTGGTTGTTACTATTATAAAGTACAGTAGAGGAAAACAGCTCTGTAACTCTGTGCTCATAAAGCCCAGATAGCCTCCTTGATACAAAGATTCAAGGCTCATCCAAGCAAGAAATGGGAACCTGAATCCCAAGAGAAAAAAATGCTTACACTTTCCATTTCAACAGCTTGAGAACAAAAATGCTCAGCTATAGATGACAGAAATCAGAAACTACAGGTTAAGCTGCTGAATAACTCGGATGTTATATACCTGAATTGCTTGGTTGAATGTAAAGCACTGCTTCAGGCCCTGTTGATCTAATGGCCTTCTGTAAGGTCTTAGTTTTTCCTCTAGGCAATGGGTCAGAATGCTGGATAAGTCCATCTAGAAATGAAATGATTTGAATGGGAATATGTTGTTTTTAATCTCAGTTGTTCTATACTGAATATCTTGAGTTCTGTTGCTGTTGCGAATTTAAGAGCCATATACAATATGTACATAAAACAATAAGGTTAATCTGAGGTAAATAATACTTAGAAATACTAAAACCAATATTGCTACATAATCATGTGGCCACTACTCCCCCAAGCAGTATTTCCAGCTCCTTTGTAAAAACCCCATAATCCAGTGACCAAGAATGAATAATAAAGGGGAAGAAGCCACTGATTCTGGATTTGTATTTTGCCCCATTCAACCCCATGGATATAGTATGGTGCAACTAAAAAAGAAGCAAGAGTAGAGGAAAGAGATGTCCAGTTTTGGACTGTTAGTAACAAATCTATCTATCCAACCAACCAACTAACCAGCCAGCCAGCCAGCCAAACAAAAACTCACACAAGCAACAATGGCAAATATTTTATTGACCAGAATTTGGGAGGAAGTGGAACCCAAAAAATTAAGAAAAATGAGAAGTTGTTCATCAGCAGCTGGGGAGCAAGTATAGGATCTGGTGCATTTGCTGCAAAACTGCCAGTCATAGTATGTAGGTTGTCATGCAGGTTCTCAATTCTATGCATCCTTCTGGGCACTTGTAAGGATATCTTTCTCGTCTCCTGTTTTTAACAGGCTGTGAGATAGTTCTTATATCTGGAGGACAGTCTGTAGGAAATAATTGGAAATGGAAAATATGAGCCTCAAGCAGTGAGAGGAAGACATCATTTTTAAAATCTGAATACATATGGGTAAATATTTGTTTGTAGAAGGAGAGACTAGTGAGTGATACCATCTGATTCTTTGTCAGTGTACCTGATTCTTTGTCAACCCCCACCGGGGAAAGAGACTTTGGTGTCTGTGAATATAGCCATGTTTAAGGCCAAAGCAACTATCCCTTTGAGGCCAAAGGAATGCATATAGCATTTTTGGGAAGCCAGTATCATTGGTTGCGATGAGTGGGGCAATGATTGAAAGTAGTGAACTAAATTATTTTTGTTGCTTGAATGAGGAAGTCTATGCAATACCACTAATTTTCCACAATAGTAGTAAAAGAAGAATCTGAGACTTTAAAAAAAAGAAAAACTTCATGTAATGGTTTGTTTTGTTGTATACATGTGTTGCTCTCTCAGGCAGAACTGTGTGTGAGTGAAATGAATGGCTGGTGTCAACAGCTGCAGAGTTTCATCTGAGCAGGGATAAGTGCTTTCTCTCTGAGTGCAAAAACATTTCCTTTTGTCATTACAGTGTAGGCAAGTCACCTTATTTACAAAGGGAAGGAGGAGGTAGTCACAGCAATGCACACTTTGTTGTGATTGTTCTTTTCGCTTGCTTACCTGTGTGAGTTGTTCTATCCAGGTGTAGTCCACTTCTTGGAATGCAATTTGATGCAGGATATTTACATTCAGATTCCTTAGCAGTAGTCACTCTATGTGACTACTAAGCAACATATTCAAGTTTCTGTAAGGGTTTCAGGTATGGTTTTTTTCCCCACTGGTAAAATTTCTTCTTGTGAAATTTAAGCATGCAATAGAGTAATAATATTAAACAAGAAATTCAAAAAGAAGACGAGGAAGAGAATGTTTAATAAAGGTAACTTGGGTATACTATTGAAGTATTTAATATGGTAAAGAAGCAAACTATATCATGAAGCAGATTAATTAAAATAAACATTAAACACATTCTCTGTGAGATACTGGTAATGAAATGAAAATGCAATGTAATTTTCCTGGACAAGCACTGCTACGTGTTCCCTCTTGCTAAATCTGGTCAACTGTTGCCCTAACATGATGGAAACACTTACACGGATACAGGTGGTACTTTTGTGTGTTATGATGCAAAGCCTCATCTAACAACAAAATTATTTCATATTTTGTATATCTCCAATGAAAATAATCAGAACTTGTTTATTTTTGCTCTTCCTGAAAGAAATTCCTTAAACACCGATTCTGTGCATTTGTCAATGAAAGACTGGAGATTTCATATGTGGAATTATTGAATTCATTCATAAAAAAACACTTTTGATATTCTTTTATGATCCCATAGAGAATATAAGGGAATATTCATGAATCTAAAATGTGCTTGGGCATGCCTAACAACATCATCCAAAGTTATATATGATATAAAATACCAGTCATAATATACTACTCATTTCTATGGAAGTTCAGCTAATTGCCTATTGATCCAATTCATAGCCAACATAAAAAAATAGGAAGCTTTTGCTAGTACATTTTCCAATTTATCTTATTTTATTATTGTTTGCTGCCCAGAATCACTTGTTAAGATGGGTGGCCATACAAATCAATAAACAAATAAACTGCAAATTTAAAGGTAGAAACACTTCTAGTAAAAATATAGGAAACTTAATTTCTGTTGCCTTATTATGCAAACTACAATTGAAAGAAGACGTACAAGATTGGAAAAGGTGGAGTCAGCTGGTCTGTAGAGTCTCCCTGAAATAATCACAATTGTATTGATAGCATCATTATCATTGTAATGCAAACTAATAGGCTAAATTTGTAAAAGTATGTGCTATAATGTATAAAAGTTTCCCCTGTCCATCTGTGCAGTGGTGGGATTCAAATAATTTAACAATCAGTTCTCAGCCTTAATGACTGGCTGGGTAGGCGTGGCTGGGTGGGCATGTGACTGTGTGGGCATGGCCAACTCGACGTCACTCATTACACCCAGTTGCACCTCCTGGCCACTCGCCTTAAAGGCAGAGGTGGGATTTAGGTGCTTCAGACTGGTTCAGGCTAATCTCACCACTGGCTGGCCCCGCCTCCATCCATTTTTCAGCCCGTTTTGAAGTCCAAAAGTCTTAAAGTTGCCAAGATTGGATACCCCTGAGCTAGACATTATAGATCAGTATTTTTCAAATTTGGCAACTTTTAAGATATCTATCTGGATAATTTTGGAAGTCCACACATCTTAAGTTTGAAAAACTGTCAAAAATGGGCAAATTAAGATCCTTTTTAGGGATCTGTGCTTTGGTCTCCTTTTCTTAAAAAAACAATATATTACAGATTATCCTGAGCAGTATATCTATGAAGGAAGACTCTAATAGAAAGGCATCTAAGGATCACTAATCTCTCCACCTTTATGGACCATAATTTATGAGAAGTTTGCAATGATCTCAACAGAAGTTTTCCTCAGCTCTGCTTTGCCTGAATATGCAATATCTATGCTCTATCATTGAGCTGTGATCATTCTGGCCCTAAAAATAGACACAACGTTCTCTCATTTACAAGAATTGCCCTCCATTCTCTATTTATAGTATGGGACCCTAAAAATAGACACAAAGTTCTTCCAATCATAAAACTGTCCTCCTCTGTCTTTATTTATATTCTGGAATAGTCAGATAATGAGGAAAAGCTGAGCAGGAGAGACACATGGACAGACATTATTATTGATCTGATTTATTCTAGAACTGTTGTCACTGGAAAAAAGGGACTTTTACACTGATACTTAAGATTCCTTCCCTACCCCACCCCATTACTGATGTACTGATATGAGGAAAAGATCCTGGTGGGTGGAAGGATTTTTGATTGTCTTTCAAGCATATTTTCTCAGAATTGGTTCTAAAACTGGACATAAAGTTTATTAATACAGAAATTGTAATAGGAGCAAAGATGGAAGCAGGGGACTTTAGGAAGACAACATTATAGCAATTCAAGTTTTTGATGAAGTTTTCTTGTTTTCCTTATTTTCATATTTTGGCTTTAAATCAACCCAAAGACATTATATTTGTTCAAATTAATCTATATATGGAGTGTGGGAACTTACAGTATATCAATATTTCCACGAGGTTTTGCTCTAATCCAGGTGTTAATGTGCTTAGTAGTGCAATTTTATACTATTTCATACGGTTGTGTAATAATCCAAATTCAGAAGTGGGAATATGCTTTGGGGTGAAGGCTCACTTTGTGTTTGCCAGCAAATGTTTAAAAGATTTGTGCTGTGGGGCAGGAAAAAGCACAATGGATGTGAGGTATTGAGAGGTCTGAAGTGTGTGCCCACACAAGCTATGAATTCCTCTTCCCCTTTCAAATCCAGATTGTTGTACAGCTTCAAGAGAGTATTTGAAATCTGGATTTGAAATCTTAATTTTTTGGCCCACTTTTCAGCTGTTTTCAGGCTGTTTTCTGGACCATTTTTGGGCCATTTTTGGCTCTTTTTTGGCCTGTTTTTTAGCAATTTGGGGCCATTTTGGGGCTGTTTTCAGCCCATTTTTTGGCCATTTTCAGTCTTTTTTGGGGGCCATTTTCAGTCCTTTTTGGGCCATTTTTGCCCATTTGTTGGGCCATTTTTCAGCCATTTTCAGCCATTTTGGGGGCCTGTTTTTCAGTCCTTTTTGGCCCATTTTGGGGTATTTTCAGCCCATTTTGGGGGCTGAAAAATGCCCCCAAAATGGCTTGAAAAACAGCCCGAAAACAGCTGAAAAACAGGCTGAAAAATGAGTGGGGGTGGAGCCAGACAGTGGTGGGATTAGCCGGTTCACTGAACTGCGCAGAATTTTAACAACCGGTTCACCCGAACCAGTCTGAACCGGCTGAAGCCCACCTCTGCTTATGATCATAATTGAGCCCAAAATTTCTGTTAATAAGTGAGTCAGTTGTTAAGTGAATTTTGGCCCACTTTACTTTTTGTGCCACCGTTGTTTAGTGACTCACTGCAGTCACAAATGGTTGTTAAGTGAACCTGGCTTCCCCACTGACTTTGCTTGTCAGAAGGTCACAAAAGGGGTTCACATGATTCAGGGACACTGCAACCGTCATAAATATGAATCAATAACAAGCATCTGAATTTTGATTACCATGGGGATGCTGCAATGCTCGTTAAGTGTGAAAAATGATCATGTCATGTTTTCAGTGATGTTGTAACTGCAAACAGTCATTAAATGAACTGTTTTAAGCTGAGGATTAGCTGTATTTTCACTCATGACTTTTATATCAGGTAAAATCAGGGGTCTCTAAACTTGGCAACTTTAAGATCTGTGGACTTCAACATGCTGGCTGGGGAATTCTGGGAGTTGAAGTCCACAAGTCTTAAACTTGCCAAGTTTAGAGACCCCTGATTTTACCTAATATAGCAATAGCACCTAGACTTATATACCGCTTGATAGTGCTTTTACAGTCCTCTCTAAGTGGTTTACAGCGTCAGCATATTTCCCCCAATAATCTGGATGTTCACTTTACTGACCTTGGAAGGATGGAAGGCAGAGTCAACCTTGAGCCTGGGGAGCTTCGATCTGCCAAACTGCAGGCAGCTGGCAGTCAGCAGAAGTAGCCTGCAGTACTGCATTACAACCACTGCGCCTCTGTGGCTTATATAAAAGTCATGAGTGAAAGTATTTGGTTTTTACAGCAGCATCATTACAATCATCCTTGTCCTCTCAGTTCCAGACTCTCCCAGTTTGGAATAGGGAGATCTTGGAACCAAGTATTTCTGCCTGATTGGTAATCCTGTTTTATTAGAATTCTTGACAGCAGGAAAGAGTCTTCTGGTCACCACACATATAAACACAGCAGTGGTGGGTTTCAAAATTTGGCTTGGTGGGTGTGGCTTGGTGGGGCAGGGGAAGGATACTGTAAAATCTCCATTCCCACCCCACTCCAAGGAAATGTTACTGCAAAATCCCCATTTCCTCCCAATCAGCTGGGACTCGGGAGGCAGGGAATAGATGAGAGTGGGACCAGGGATGGGTTCCACTTACTTTTACTAATGGTTTGCAATGGACCATGTGCTTGCTTGCTTCTGCGCATGTGCAGAAGTTTCTGCGCATGCACAGATCACCCCATGATGACATCCCACCAGTTTTACTACCAGTTCTAAGAACTGGACAGAACTGGGAACAACTCACTACTGGGCGGGGCCAGTCAGAGGTGGTATTTACCAGTTCTCCGAACTACTCAAAATTTCCACTACCGGTTCTCCAGAACTGGTAAGAACCTGCTGAATACCACCTCTGGACCACATCATCTTTTTCCTGGTAGTAACTGACTATTCAGTGAAGTTGTTAGAGGGTGGTTTGTTCTAACATGCACCCATCACACTCCAAAAAACTGAACAGTATTTGCCATTTGATCATTCCCTCAGTTTAGAGAGCCATTATGAGCCCTTCATTATTTATTATTATTTATTAAATTTCTATGCCGCCCTTCTCCCGAAGGACTCAGGGCGGCTTACAGTAAAAAAATAAACAAAAAATATAAAAGACATAAATAGACATACACAAACAACAAAACATTACATTTAAAAAGGGGCTAAGTCCAAATTAAAATACATGATTTAAAATTTAAAACTATCTAAAAATCAAATTAAAAGGTCAACCGTAGCCTGCTTGGTGGAAAAGCCACGTCTTCAGGTCGCGGTGGAAGGAGCGAAGGTCTGGGGCGGTCCGAAGTTCCATGGGCAAATCATTCCACAGGGTTGGGGCTCCCACAGAGAAAGCTCTGTGAATACACACACACACACATATATTCTTCTTTTAATCAGTTTCAAATCCTGCCAAGCACTAGGATCCAAGAATAAATTACAGCTGCAGGCATAAGCAGTTATAACTGCTTTGGGGGAGGGGGGTGTTATGTTGTCCAGGTTATGTACTGCACTGCACTGCAAACTTAGGTTTATTTTCCAGCTTGTACTCTGTATTATTTTTAAACTGCTGAGTTTTGTTAATCTCTTCCAAAAGTGCTTTTCAAAAGGCAGCTGGACTTTGTTTCTTTTTCCTTGAAGACATTTCACTTCTCATCCAAGAAACTTCTTCAGTTCTTCTTGGATGAGAAGCGACATATCTTCAAGGAAAAAAACAAAGTCCAGTTGCCCTTATTTTTTAAAAAATCCGCTTTTGGGACAACCATGATCTGGATAACTGGGATTTTCCAAACAGATTATAAATCTCTGTTTCACCACATTGAACAAACAATTAGAATTAACTACAATGATGTAAATTAAGGATTCTTCCAAGGCAAACTAAATTAAATGAGTCTGCCTGAGAAATATCTTCCTAAGCCTACTTCAACTCTTGCAAATGAAGTTATTCGTTCAGTGCACATCCCTTCTCCTTGGATCACTATCTTATGAGATCCTCTGGTCCCCCCAATATCCATTAGGCCACAGAGGAGTTTCAAGCCACAATCAAGACAATGGTCACAGATCTTTCAGCACAGAAGTTATCTATCATAAGGCTTATCTCTTGTTTTCTAGCCTGACTACTTATAGAGTCCGGCTAGGACTTAAAGACTACACTGTAGACTCTTCTCTTACAGGCAGTCAAAGGCTAAAGGTTTTGCAGGCTAAAACGTGCAAAGAACCAGCACTGTTTTCCTGGCACAACTTTTAGAGGTGACTTTTTAAAAAAAAGTTTGGGGGAAAAAGTTATAGCAAGATTTTCTCCTTGCTCGCTGGCTTCCTCTACTCTTCACCCTGATATCAAGGTACGGTTTTTAAAAGGAATATTCATTGGAGGGCAGTAGGAGAAATTAGTTTTGGCACCTAATTACGGTAGAAGGGGAAGGAAGATCAAAATGTCTGCCCACCCTCTCCCCCCAGCTTTTTTCTCTTTTGTTTTTAATTGTAGAAATGTGGCTTTCTGAGGGAAGGGAGGGGACTTTAAGGAAAGGAAAGGTTTTGAAAGCTTTTTCTGAAGTTGCCTTTTGGGCAAGGGTCCCCTTCTCAAAGCCTATTTATTTATTTATTTATTTATTTATTTATTTATTTATTATTTATTAATGTGATTTATATGCCACCCTTCTCCCGAAGGACTCGGGGCAGCTCACAAAAGTAAAAACAGAAGCAAGTTTAAAATAATTTAGATAAATAGTTAAAACTATTTAAAATAACCCAATAAGTTAAATTAAAACCTGATCACGTCTATCCCGATTCCACCTATCTGCTGGAATAGCCACATCTTCAGGTCACGACGGAAGGAGCGAAGGTCAGGGGCGGTCCAGAGGTCGGTGGGCAACCCATTCCAGAAGGTTGGTGCGGCCACAGCGAACGCCCTTGCTCTGGGCACTGCCAGCCGACATTGTCTAGCCGATGGCACCCTGAGGAGGGCAGCCTTATGTGAGCGCACAGGGCGGTGGGATGAATCTAGAAGGTGGTCCTGCAAGTACCCTGGGCCGATGCCATGTAGGGCTTTATAGGTAAGCACCAGCACCTTGAAGCGAATCCAGAGAACCACTGGCAGCCAATGCAGCTCGCGCAGGAGAGGTGTCACGGGAGTAACGGGAGGCCTAGAGGGGCAGGAGAGGGATTTTTCTAAAAATAGTTTCCCTCAATTATTTTGCAGCTAACCTGAATCACTAACCAGATGCAGGATGCTTTCATCAGACTGAATGATAACTGAGGTATTGGGGTGGGGTGGGGGGTGGGCAGCAAGAGATAGAATAAAAAAAAAAAACTCTGCTTAGCGCTCATTGCATTATTGATAGAGATAACGATCACAACTTTCTTAAAAGCTCAAGTGCAACGCATCTCAATGGACACTATTTGCACACTGAGTTTCCATCCATTAAATGTGGAGAAATGTTATCATATGTACATGAACAAGCTCTTAGCAGTGCTGGGGTTTTAAGGGCCATCTGGCAAAACATGCACAGATATCAATTATAAAAGATAAGAATTTGCTTATATCCCATATGGGAGGCTTTGGAGAAAGGAGGTTGAGTGTGTTATTGCCATAATGGATATTTGCCAGTTTTCCGAGTCGGTCAATTTCATCACCCTTTGGGATACTATCACTATCCTCATGCAGCTCTCAAGCTCACAGCACAGGTTTGCATGCGGAAAATCACAAATACTGTCCAAGAGCATCTCTCAGGAGATGCTGATCTATCTACTCATGCCTATATGGCAAGTCACTAAATGGAAACTGACAGCTTTTCAGTAAAGTATTTCCAGGCTGGCCATTCACTCGTCCTGAACAAATTGCAGTATAAAGATTTTCTGTTCCAACTGAGCCAGGTTTGAGTCGCAAGAACTTCTTGAGCATTAGTGTATGCTCTGCTATCCATAGCTAGTCATAGAATATAGAATAATAGAGTTGGAAGGGACATTGTAGATCTTGTGGACCAACCCCCTGCTTACGCAGGAGACCCTACACCGGTGGCCCTCAATCTTTTGGGCACCAGGGATCAATTCCGTGGAGAGGTTTTTCCGTGGATGGGGCTTTGCTTGTTTGTGCAGCCCAGTTTCTGGCGTACCATGGACCAGTGCTGGTCCACAGACCAGGGCTTGGGGACCCCTGCCCTAAACCATTGCAGACAAATGGCTGCCCAGTCTCTTCTTGAAAACTTCCAGTGATGGAGCACTGGAAGCCCAACTTCCAAAGGTAAGCTGCTCCACTGATTGATTGTTTTTTATTTTATTTTATTTTATTTTAATTTCTATGCCGCCCTTCTCCCGAAGGACTCAGGGTGGCTCACAGTAAAAACATAGATAATATAAAAAACATATAAGAAGCGTATATAAAAATAGACAAGAACATATACAATATAGACAAGCAACATAAAACATTAAGAC
>JANHFM010006705.1:107874-121604 GCA_032468115.1 Grayia smithii
CAATATTATCAGTCTGCTAAACAACTAGGTAATTCCCACAGCACTGTCTTATGCCCTGGGATGTCAAACCACCTAGAAGGGCTATATTAACTACTATTCTTCTTATCTTTCCTATTATCTATTTTCTTAGCTTCTATAACTTTGCTGTTTGTATTTTATGATTTATGTTGACTGATTTTATTTAGTATCCTATTATGATTTATGTTGATTGCTTTTATACAGTATGCTATGACCATCACTGGGTGTTATATCTTATGATATACTGTTAAGGGCTGGAGTATCTATCATACATCTACTTTTAACACATACTTTAAGCACATAGGTAAGTTTGCTTATGCAATTCAAGAGTTTCAATGATAAAAAGATGGACAGAATCTAGGCTGCAAAACAAACAGGCTTTTGTTTTACTTGGTCATGGATACAAGCTTTGTGGATGCAACGTCTGTTTGAGTCATACAGCTTAATACTAGCAAGTTACAAAACATATACATATAAGCAAAACAGATAATGCTGCAGCTGGAAAAGTTCTTTTTTCTTGTTGTTTTCGTATTGTACCAGAGGTAGCATGGCAGTTAACAGGAAGAAACTATAATTGGTAAAATTTGCTTTCTTCAGTTGAGAGATCCACTGGATTTTAGTTCTTCTAGTCCAGGGGTGGGGAACAATGGCCCTTTTATGACTTTTATAACAGGAATTCTGGGGGTTCAAGTCCACAAGTCATAAAAGGGCTATGGTTCCCCACCCCTGCTCTAGTCAATGGAAGGACACTACCATGTTTGAAAAGTTCATTCTGGTATAAGCCATAGAAATTTTAACCGAGAAATATTAGACTTTTTTGAAAGCCACATTTATCTACTTTTGAACACAACAGAAAGTATCTACAGCCTTGACCTACATAAGCCCTTCAGACATCTTGTCTCAATTCTCTTGCCTAAAGCAAGTTTGAGATTTCATTGAATAACTAACTTCAAAAGGAAGGTTGTCAGTCAATTATTCAGAGTGATGTACCATAAAAAGCATTTCTATCTGTCTTAGAGAAAGATCAAAAGAACACATCCTATTCTCTGCAGTGATACAATCTTTTAATAACCAAAGCTACAAAACATCCTAAAATTTGTTGCAATTCTAAATCTACATTTTAGCAGTCAAGTAAATGCCTTGGCTTTATGGAATGCACCACATTCAACAACCTTGGCATAAGCAACTAAGAGCACATTCAACATTTTAGCAAATACCAATTTTTGTTTCTACACAAAATTTTAAACTGTCATAATAATATACAGTACAATTGGCTTAGAAGTTTATCTGAGAACATTAATATTCCATATATTTGACTAAAAGAATAAAAGCACAGCATTCTTGGGTTGTGCTTTTTTCATGAAATACTCTTTAATTAGTCAACCTCCACTGCCTGGATAATAAGCCTGATTATAAGACATATGCAATCCACATTCCCTATAGACTATGCCCTCACACTGCATGTATAATTTGGGTATCTATGTTATTATATTTTTATAAGTCACCTATGGTAAATAAAGGAATAGAAAATTGCACCAAGGGGAAACCAACAATGACAATCTGAATTAATCTAGTGTTTGTTTTACGCCATGATGACATGTTTAAGAAAGGATGACATATCAATCTTTATTCTTTTGAAATCCCAAATAATGAGGACTGAAAAAAAATATTAGATAGGAAAACATAAGAATAATTGCTTATTCTATATTGCAACATTCAAAATGAAGTTTGAGAAGATTATCTGTTTAAACCAACCTACCTGAATTCAAATGCTGGGATTTAAATTGATATAGCCTCAGTGCAATTTGAGGCAGACATGTGTGAGTGTATTCTTCTCTCTCTTTCTCTTCCTCTCTATTTTTTTTACAACCCCATAATCCCTTAACTTGGGATAGAGTCAGGGCGACTGAATCGAGCCGAGTGTTTACTGACCAGATACCCTTCCTGACACCTATGAGAAGTTCACAACAGACATTTTCTCTTGAGAGAAAAACATTTACTGCTACCTAGAATTGAACTCTCAACCTTTCGAATGAGAGGCAAGCATTTTCATTTCTAGGCCACTATGCCTCCATTCCTCTTTTGCATACAATTCTTATTTTATTTGCTGTTAGGCATTTTTTTTTGTTAGTGCTTAAAACATTCTATCTGATGGAGGTTCACAGATTGTCAATATTTGTACAGATGCTTATACTTGCAATTTTTATTATTATATCTGCTTTAATCAATTATCTCTATTGCTTTATAATTTTGATTTTTTCAATATAGCTTATTTAATAGTGTTTCAACATACATTTAATAATTGCAAAATCTGTCTGCTTTTAATAAAATTTGAATAAAATCCGTATTATTTAATAACCAAAACATAATCTGGCGTGTATTAAATGATGAACATTTTATTTATTGTACTTTGCCATGAGAAGAACATGGAAAAAATCTTGTGAAAGTGTTTCCTCAAAAGAAGAATTCCTTAAGTGAATGAAGCCAGGATGGCGTGGGGAGATCTTTTGGTGGTAGGTAAAACATTACGAGATTTTGGCAATATACAGGAGGACATTTTTGTATCATGTTGTGTTTTAGTAACAGATGGCTGGTGCTAACAGTTTTGACATCACAAATCACTTGTCTGGAGACATGGGAATGCTGCTTCCAAGCTTCCTCTCTACAACCAGATAAGGAAAGAAAAAATCTCAAGAAAACTCCTAATCCAGTATTACTTAAAAATCAGTACCCTATCTTCAATCAAATACATGAACATGAATTAAAATAATAGTCTATCAACATACATTATTAATAAAATCGCATAAAACAATATCAACTATCAATTACAAAGGGTACATTTTCAACTGGTTCTTTTTCTCAAAAAGCCAATTTACTTTCTTTAATAAGATATTTAGCTAGATGCCTGAGATGCATTTGACTCTGAGGCCGCACATATGCCATCCTGATTGGATTCTAGCAAACTGTTGCAAATGAACAAATTAGATATAGTTCCTACCCTTTCCAAATGGCAAGGAGGCAAATCTCAAGATAAAGGAGTTATCAGTTTGGAATTTTGTTGCTGTGCAGTACCACTTCAAAACAGTCCAAATGTAATAATGAATGTCAGGTGATTTTTATGCTTCACTTTCTGTGAAGCAGTCTTGATCTTCCCATACCATTTCTCGCTCTCTTTGGACTACTGTTACACCCTTGGCTGAGTCCTCTTCAGTCTGATTTCACTAGTAGAAACAGTCCAAGTAACAAATACATAGTGTCATGATGAAGTTGAGGTTTCTGAGAAGGCTTTGTAATAGGGATTAGATACAGTGCTTATTCCAGGTCTGAATGGCATTTGAATAAATCTTAAAATAGGTGCACACAATATTGAACTAGTCTGCTCTGCAGCTGAGGGCTACTCTGTCTGGAACACCCT
Source organism: Grayia smithii (assembly GCA_032468115.1). Classification (NCBI taxonomy): domain Eukaryota; kingdom Metazoa; phylum Chordata; class Lepidosauria; order Squamata; family Grayiidae; genus Grayia; species Grayia smithii. The sequence goes on from JANHFM010006705.1 coordinate 111,308, forward strand.
TTTCTATGCATCAGGCTCTTTATTTAGCCAGCTGGTTTTCTAGCTCCCAGTGATATTTCCATGGACCAAATAGACGGGCTTTCATTTCATAGGCAAGTCAGCTGCCAGGAGCAATGGCTCTAATGCACCCCCTCAATGACTGCTTGGGATTCAGCTTTCTCTGGATTCTTCATCGTGGTCTTCCTCATTTGGGGAAAATTCCTTAGGGGCATGATAATTGCTGTCTTTTGGAACCTGATAATCTATTTTATATTACCAGTCTGTTTGAATTAGGGTTTAGAATCAGAAATCATCACTTTTATTTCTTGTAAAGGGATAGGGGAATAATGCAAAGCATATAGGGTTATATATATATATATGCACTGGCATGTCATTAACTTGAACAGAGCTTATATTTACACTTTTGTCCTGTTTAGTGAAGGGATTATTAAATATATTTCAATGTAATATTTAAGCATCCTATTATAATTTTTAAATATATATTAACCTTATTTTAGATTTTATATTATTCTCTTTTACACCATTGGACATGATGAGTCCTGATTTTCAGCAATCGTTTTAAGAACTTTGGGGCCATCAAAACAAAAATGCAACAACTAAAATCACTACTACCACCACCTTTAATTTTCAAGAAATTCAACCACAAATTCAACTGGAAAAAAGGTGACATTTTAAGCCAAGTCAAATCCACCAGTATTAGGAAATATCTAGAAGTGAAAGAAGGAAACAAGCATTTCATAGTACATTTAAATCCAAAGTTGAGGGCTATCACTATAAAAACTCCAAAGTTGATCATGGTTACTTTTGCTGATGGCAGTGTCTCCCCCAGAGTGAGGAACTTATTTTCCTGAAAACTCAGAAAAATTGTATGTAGCTGATGTCCTGGAATCTGTATAAGCTGTTTGTGATAGTAGATGAAAAGGCTGTCCCAGGCACATATTGTACTTTTGCTAGATCAAAATATGTATAAATTGTATTATCTTGGTGCAATAATCTCCATATTTTAAAACATCTTAAATGATGTAAGCTGATCTACTTGATTTAAAGTTTAGCTTTTATTCATTAAGAATAACTATGCATACAGCATATCTATTCCCTTCTTCTTCCATCTGCAATTAATCCTACATTAGGGTATTTCTTTTTTAATCTGCCAATGGATAGGAATTTAATATTTATATCTTACTGTATCTCTATGAAACTGCATAAAAGAACATTTTGCTGGTGCTAGAAAAAGGAGCAGCTGACATCTGTTTAAAGAAGGCTTCTGAATAGTTTAAAAATGCTGGAAGGCAACTGTCAGGAAGAGGTTTAGTACCAAATTCTTTCTTAAAGGCCCAAGAGATCAAAGACATTGAGGTAACCTGTGAGGTGGCAGCAAGTTATATAGCTTTCACAAGCCTGGAATGGGTCTATTAGTAACTGTACCATGCCAGTTGTAAACTAGTATGTTTGATTAAATCAATCTATCAATGTGTCTGCCTCCCAGCCTGCCTGCCATCTGATTTGTGTGGGCAGTGTGACATCTTGGACAGTTATTAAAGATGGCAGCAAACATTAAACATTTACATAGAGGAAACTTTGGGGAATGCTTGGATTAAATAAAGGAAGTCTTCGCATTACAACACTTGGTTAAGTGACCATTCAAAGTTACAACAGCACTGAAAAAAGTGATATATAACAGTTTTTCACACTTATGAATGTTGCAGCATCTCCATGGTCACATGATCAAAATTCGGATGCTTAGCAACCAAACCAGTTCAGATTTATGACAGCTGCAGTGTCCTGGGGTCATGATCCCTTTTTGCGACCTTCTGATGAGCAAAGTCAATGGTGAAGCCAGGTTCATTTAACAACCGTATTACTAACTTAATGTTTCACTTAACAACTGTGACAAGAAAGGTTCTAAAATGGGGCAAAACTCACTTAACATCATCAATTTTGGGTTCAATTGTGGTTGTAAGTCAAGGACTACCTGTATTGTAATAAATAACATTAATAATATTTCCGTAGTGCAACTTAAAGTGCCATGTTTATATTATTTTCATAATATAATTCTATGTAAAAAATATCAAAATAGCATATAGTCAGGAGGTAAAACAGAAAGGAAGTAACCAATTCAACATTCACACCAAGATGCTAAGTGCAACAGTAATATTTCTTAGAAGGATTGTAATTCTGTTTTATTTTTCATATGACCCTGAATGCTTCAAAAGAGAAAAGTCAAATAAATTTTGTATTCATACCTTTATCAAATAAAAAAATAAAGAAAAATAAAGAACATCACTATGTTTTGATTTCTCCCCCTGCTAAAAAACAGTCTTGTATTGAGCAAATGGCTGATTACAGAAATATATCAGTTTTATCATATAATGGAGAAGGATTACATAGAAAAAAGGGACTGTCCAAACTAAGCATACTAGTCTTTTGCATTGTTTTATATTATCATGTTAACTTCATTTCCACAGTCACTAAGGAAAATAATTCACTGCTCATACAGGTGACATGAAGATTTAATTGACACTGTAAGTGATATTAACATGTATTCTACGCATTGCTTTCTGTAATTGTATTTTGATTTATATCAATGTTTAAGTAACTATTGCTGTTGCAGTGCTAATCTAGGAATGCATTCAGTTCCATTTATTGTTTTAAATGTGCCAATATTTAATGTGACACATTTAAGTAAGGCAAGTTGGTGGCATATAAATTTTAGAATAAATAAGAATTAAAGAAAAAAAATCACAAATCAAGACTCATCAGCTGACAGCCAGAATACCTGGGTCTGGGAATAGATTCTGGTTTCTTGGTTCTGGGAGAGGGAATGCTGAGCGTGCCATGACTCAGAATGATGGGTAGGTGAAAATCCTCTGTCCTCAGCCACTCTGAAGTCTGGGGCCACCCGCTGCCATAAATCAATCAGTCAGTCAATCATTTATTCCAGTGATATTTCTTTTTTCAAACAGAATTATAGAAATATGGGAACGAGGCTACATTTTTGTACAACTGTAACCGTTTAAATTATAATCAGAAATAGATTACATAGATAACTACTGATTCAGACCAGTTCCAAAGCAGAGAAAATGCAGTGCAAACTGTTCCCAACAAAGACTAAATTCAAAGCAAAACAAAAATCTTAAAATTAATAATTGCACATTATTCTCTTTATACAAGTGGATAGTGATGATTTAGTAGCTGTCCTTATGCCACAGAATTATATTCAGCTTTTTTTCTCCAGGCATTTCTTTAGTAGGCATGATTCTTTACTAGGCAATTGCTTCTTTCTTTTTTCAGAAGCAGGTGAAATAATGATAGCTGTGAATGTTTGGAGTCAGTGATGGACTAAATCAAGGAAGGTAACTTTGAGGGGGACTTGTGGTCTTCACATTTTGGCAGGAAATTACATTACTCTGAAAGGAAATTATCTGATTATAATTATTAAATTTATATGCTGCCAATTCCCAGTGACTGGGTGGCCTAATAATTGGTGTTAGGAACCTTGTTTTTTCATGTATCATGGTTAGGGTGACACAAAGCAAACTATTAAATTTGACCCTTGCTCTCTCCATTTGCCAGGGTACTGTCTGTCACCCCGACTTACTTTTTTTTTCCTGAGCAGATGGGCTTAGTTCCAGACATATCGTGAAGAAGTGACTCAACAATATTTTCAATTTCTGAGGTCTATGAAGGGCCCAAAGTTTTTCAGAGGCTTTCACTTTGCATTACAAATATTCTTCATTTAATAGATTTTAGTAAAAGGACTAAAACTGAGATGAGGTACCCATCATTGTGTACCCTGTCACAGATGGCGAGCAAACTTATGTTCAGTCCAAATACAAGGAAGATGACATTTTTGAGCGATCAGACTGACGTTCATATTTATAGCTACACTAAACTGGACAAATTGCATTTATTCTAAAAGATAACTTTCACAGTCTGAAGTTGATTCTACACCAGTTTCTTCATCTTGGTTTCAAGAGGGTATCCCAGCTAGTGCTTCTATAGAATGTGAACTTAATTATTGTTATAAAAGGCTTTGATAACATCCAGGTTGGCTTATTACAAAACATACTCTGTATTCAAATTTGTTCAAAAACTAAATTGAAGCTGCACATAATTCAAAATGAGACTGCACACTTTTTAAGGGGGAGGAGCATTTTATGGCTAATTTGAAATATGTATAGTGAAAAGAAGGGAATGGGGAAGGTAAAGAAAATGAAAGGACAATGGTACACAGAAGTAGCACTCAGGGGAACCAAAGATCCCTGAGCACCATTAAAATAATATGAATGTTCCTGTTCAACTATATCAAATGTGAAGTGAATATTGAAATGAGAAAGGTTCAATGCAAACGCTTTAAAAACTTTTTACTACTAAAATACTGCTAACTTAGTCAAAGATGACAATAATTAATGACATGTCAGTCATGAATAAATGATATCCAGTCAACCCTACAATTGAAATTGTTTCCACTGTTCTCAGCACAGAAGCTGAGGAACCAGACTGCCTCAACCAACTTGGTATTTGTCTCCTTCACAACTGAACAAGCCAGTCACAACTTTTGCACATTTTCCTTCTTCAGTCGCATTTATAGGATGATCATTGGAGAACAGAGTAACGTCTTTATTTATTGAACTTTAAGGATCAAGAGACAAAAGGATCAAATAAGGAAAACAAATCCCACTGAGTTTTGAGAAGCCAATTCAAGATATAAAAACATAAAAAGCTCTTTATTTAAATTTACATAGCAAGTCAACAACAATATTCTGGTATTCTGCTTTAAACAGCAGCCAATCAGATGATCATGGATTGTACATAGACAGGCCATGATGGTAACAGCCTTCTGCATTTTTACTCCCAGCATTTTATAATTAGAACTGTGTAATTTCTAGAAACTTCGGTGTAACTATCAAAACTATCTATCAAGTTAAATCCTTTTGGTAGTCATCTACTTTTGCAGTATTGAATTCAAAACATTATATATTGCTTCAATGTTACATTTTGTCTAAATATATTTACCCATTTTTGTTTTCTATTCTTGCTATATAAAGGAAAACCAATATATTTACTCATTTCTTCACCATATTATCGACAATCGTATAATTCATCAAAAAGACAAATCTTTGGGTTCTTTTTTATATACTATCAACCTTCTTTTTTAAAGAAGGAAGGAAGGGCCAATATTCTATAAGGTATATCATATCAATTTCTATAGCAGATGTACACTGTTGTGATATATGCTATCTTACTTAAAATCTAAAAGCACCTAATATTGAATCTTCCTTTACGGCATAAAGGTGACTTTCTATTGTCAGCAAAGGGGCACCCCTTGATCTACCCCAGTGAGTTATTTCCCCTAAGATTTTACACTTGGATATTACAGCTAACTGATATCTTATGAATGAACATATGAGGTTAGCAGTTTGCACTTATTTTCACTGAATCTCAGCTGCCATTTTGCTACTCAAACAATTTAGAGATTCTTTTTGCACATAAAACTTCTTTTCTTGCTTAAAAAGGGAAATGGAAACTTTATTTGCTATTTCTCCCTCCAGTCTGCAATGTGGCTCTCCCATCTATAATATTTAGGATCTACATCTTTTTTTCTTGTGCAGTTCAAAGTTTTCTTCTGAAAACATGCCCCAATATAGTTAAAATGAAGCAAGCTTATTCTTCAATGCTGATGTGTATTTGAAACAAATGTGGCACTGATTAATTTAATTAATTAATTAATTAATTAATATAAATTTTTTTGTCAAATATTTTAGGAAATCTGCAGTTTGTGCCTTTGAAACAGTGTATATTTGCAGAATAGTGCAATTATTCTGGTTATAATTGAAGAGTTAAAAATATCATAATGGAATACAAGAATGAAATAATGGCTGCCTTCAAGCACAAGATCAATCTTTCAGTAAATATTTTCTTTTTATTTATTGCAACAACATCACATAAATGCTATTAAAGAAGAAAAAATGATTTTGAATGTTATCATATACTACTGTAGAATTTGTACAGATGGGCAAACTTGTCTGACTCACATTGGAGATACTCTAGAATAACTTACATTAATAAAAAGGAGGAAGATAAAAGGACCCAACTAAATCAGGTAAAAATAAGGAACGAAACTAAGAATTTAAGCTAAGAATTAACTTCAGGAGTTCAAGCAATGGAGTAATGATCTCCTAGCCAGAGACTGAGTTAATCAAGTGGAGCTTACCAGGAAGGAGGAGGAGCTTTTATACTTGAAGAACTCAGTCACTAGCCAATAGATGAGAGTTATTACCCACTGATTGAACTCTTGAAGCAGCGTGATGGAAAAATAACTTATTCCTCTTTTAGCCAACCCAAAGCTCTAAAAAGCAATCTATTAGCAAAGCAATGAAGATAGTTCTTCATTGCTTTCCTTACAGTATCCCATAGTAAAATAGATGGGAAGAAAAAAAATACCAAATGGTTCAGATTTTTAAAACAGAGGCCAAATTTACACCAAACAATAGAGAGTAGATTCTAAAATTGCTGTGGGTTATTCAATTCCATGAAGTAGCTAACAAGGATGACTTTGGTTCTATCGGCATTGTGTAAAAAATTATTGCCATCCATATAAGTTATATTTTAGAATTTATATTAAAAAGCAAAGATCCCAATTAGAATGCCATTTAGGATATGTTTAAAATTATTTCTGAAAGATCCTTAATAGCTCCCATCTCTCTGGTCAGTTTGTTGGTTATACCAACTTTTTGTAAGATATGCTTATGTTCTACTATGCACAGTGAAAAATTCATTGTTCTTTGTTTCTTTTTTTAAGAAGATAATGATCCTAACCATATCATATATTTAAACTTAACTTGCCTTTTTTATAATTTATCTTTGAATTTCATAAGGACAAGGCTTCAGTTTTTACAAAAAAATCCATTTTAAAACCAAACTATGACATCTACCTACAAAATCTGGTACCCTTGCTAAATCCACATATGGCAGACTGAAATTAGGGCGAAAGACTAGAGAGGGTAGTAACATTTTCAGGGCTTTTTAAACGTTAGATTCATTACTAATTTTCATTGTAAAGTTCCTAGCCAAGAAATTGTAACTTACTAATAGATAACATGAAAAATAAGTCTTACCTTTTTGTATAGACTTCTCAGATCTCTGTATTGCCACATGCTATTTAAGACCTGAGATGCTGCCTTCACTACTTTTGGTGAGTGCCTATTAGGGAATTTTAAAAAAATGACACATATGAGAAACTGAAAAGCACTCATTGGTTCAATCAGTATTATATGACAGTGTTTCCCAACTTCAGCGACTTTGAAGATGTATGGACTTCAACTCCCTGAATTCCCCAGCAAGCTGCAGCAGCATGATTGGCTGGGGAATTCTGGGAACTGAAGTCTATACATCTTAAAGTTGCTGAGGTGAAGATATCCTGTTATATGCTTTGGAAAATAGAACAGAACTTTTTTTGAAAATGAAATTTATTACAGATTAAGAGAGAAAGGATGAACCCATTAGCCCTAATCCTAATCCTAATGTGGTTTGTTTTTCAATTAGTGTAATACTTGAACATGAGAAATACTATATTGTCATTTTATGAATATACTCATTTGTTTTAACTGTACCTTATACTTATGTCAGTAAGTATCCAACATCAACATCTTAATACCCTCTTGTTTATTCCTGGTTTGCATTTATGGTCTGCCCAAAATTTGTACTAGGATAAGAAAGAGCCAAAACAAGCCAAGAATGAAGTAGCAACTTCATTCATTTATAACAGAATCCGACTTGTTCAACAAACTATGATTGAAATAAATCCTGATTTAGAATTGTATATGCATGCAACTTTTCAATACTACAGGTTTTTACTTGAATATACAAAAGGATTTGGGAAGGCAGAATGTAAAAGAAAGATTCTGGAAGATGAGACTCAATAATATACAGATTACAGCCATGAAATTAACAATAGTGCTTTGCTTTTCCTCTCGGTAGAATGTGAGCCCAAAGTTCTTGGGATTTATTTTTATTTTTTGAGCATCCTACCTGGCTTATTTTTATTCTTTGAGCATTCTATCTGGCAGTAATAATAAATTTAGTTATCACTGCAACCTCTCATTATGTAAATATTATTTACTCTGGATATTTGCTTCTAACCTTGATGTATTCTACTCTTTTTTGACCATCACAGACAGCAGCCTACATATATTGGGAATGGATTACTTTTTAAACATTTTTCTTGAACAAATCTGTTATTTTGAATATCAGCTTCTGGGTTGCTGACCAGAATAGCTAAAAATTAAACCACAAGTTTCTTTTGATAATCAATAAATCAATATAATGACACAGATCCAAATTAAGACTACAAGTGCCACACACTTTGATGTGAAATTGTTTAACATCTTCTATCCATCTGCCATTATCTGTGAAATTTTCTAACATGCAATAGAAACTATAAGACTCCAGGAAATCATTAGCGTTGACTATAAATTACACCTAACAGGCAGACGATGATTGGCAAAACGTACTTGTCTCCTTTACTTTTGGAAATGCCAACAAGTTTCTCAATTCCTCCTGCATCTCGTAAGGCCTTGGCATTTTCCATATTTTTTGTGATGACTTCATGCAAGGTGCAGCAAATGGCAGTTACGGTATCATCAGACATGGTCTTGCTTGCTGTACTGTTACTGTTGTTACCTCCTGGAAGCCGGTGAACCAGGTCCCGCATGGCATACTTGCCTTTTGGAAAGGGGGAAAAAATGATGGAAGCGGTCACGTATTATAAGTCAAAAACAAAAGAGCAGGAAACCACAAGAAAGAAATATCACATTATCCAATGATTTCTGAGTGTTTTATTTTGCAGGTTAGCATGTGGTTGTTTGTTTATTTAGCAAACTTCCATATAATTAGTAATATAATAAGTAAAGGAGAACCATTATATTTTAATTTTTGTTCACTAACTCTACATGTCCTTATTTCTTCACTGGCATGTTGTATATCCCTGATGTAGAACAGGAAAGAGAACCATATATATTGAAAACTGTCATGTGAACACTTCAGTGTCTGAGTTATGCGGCAAAATAATATTGCTTAAAAAGCAAGTAAAATGTTGCTTCTGATTGGTATTAAAGTGTGGATAGGTTTTTGATCCAAAAAGAATTAGTCAAACTAAATACTGTCCCTTATAATATGTATCATTCCTGATTCTGCTTTTAAAGTTCTCTCACTTATCTTAAATGAACTGGGTTCCACTGAGGGTGTGCAGACAAGAATACCTGAAAAACTTTCCTTTTTTAATTACAAAAGTTGAGCTAAGAACCCTTTACATCAAACCAATTGGGGTATCTTACAAGGGAATTTCCATTTATCTGACTGCGCTCATTGTATTATCACGGATATATTTTCTATGTATTTTATTCTGGAACCAGATTATGTGCTTTATTGATAAAGTCACAAGACTTATCAATTAATAAACTATTCAAATTCTAATTGCATTTCTCCTTATTCTATTAATAGAATTTTCTATAGGATCAAAGAGCTTTTTATTATTAGAGAAGCATCAGTTGAACTGAACTTATAAAAACAAATGGTACAAAATTTCAGAGAGGCAGGATTGCTATGTACATCACATACGTGTATGAATGACAATCTCTCCATGACCATGTATGGCAAAGCAACTGCAAAAAAAAAAAGTCTATTTCTCAAAATAACTGTATTTCCCCACCTCTGTAAATACAGAATCTTTAGTGAAAACATTTCCACCCTGGTTTTCTTTCCCGATAGGCGCACAAATCTAACCCTGCAATAAAATTAAAATCTGACATGAATGTTACTAAACACAGATGATCTATGGAGACCTAATTAATGATAAACTGTTTTTACAGATTTGTTGGTGAAATTACTTGTAAATAACATTACAAGAGACAATGAATATATGCTGGTAGCTATCAAACATCTGCATATATTCTCTGTCTCAAATAAATGAAATCATTATATTGTGAAATTTTCTGCTTGGAATTTGGCTGGTTAAACCATAATAACTAACTGTAGTTGATTGACTAACTATGTATTAGCATCTATACACCAGTAATGATATGCTCTGTCATAATAGTGTAATAAGTATATAATTTAGCAATCTGTATATAGATATAATAGATACAGATATATGTATAGCCAGTGGTATTAAGTTACTTAATTCAAGATTTAAAAGGTAAAAATCAGCAAATATTTAATAGGTAAATTTACATATGGAAAAGCCCCCACAATAATTGGTACACATACACATTGCTTCCTACATCTCCCCCCCCCCCCG
>JANHFM010006705.1:127849-149851 GCA_032468115.1 Grayia smithii
CACCGAGAGAGTATGCACCAAGACAAATTCCTTGTGTGTCCAATCACACTTGGCTAATAAAGAATTCTGTTCTATTCATTCATTCTATTCATCATATACCACTGTATTGATTACCATTCAGTAATAAACTCATCAACTCTATTGTAATGGGTAGTCAGTCATAAACTCACATTCAAAAATTTTCAGACCTATTCACATCATACTTTCCTTAAATCAACATTCTCTTTTACATATTTTCATTTCTGAAAGACCAAGAACAAATTTTCTCTGCATGCTACTCATCAAAACATATCATATTTTTCCAATCATTGTCAGCTTTTGCATCCTTTTGGAAAGATACATACCAAACATATATCTTAAGTTAATTCCTCCTAGTTTTTGCATCCACACTTCTTATCTTTCCCTTTGTAAGAGGATTGTCATACATAGTTGCAGTCTTTTGAAACCTGTGCAAGAGGTTGCAGAGCCACTCTTTAAGGAGATCACATCCATATTTCAGAAATTTATCCAGTTCTCATCATCTATACCTGCACCACATTACATCAACTTCCAAGAGTCCCACAACATTTATTATATTTTATTTTACTTCAATTTTAAATACTTCATTGTAACTATATGGTTTTAGCAAACAACAAATGCAGAAAGCACGCCTCAAACATAAACCACCTCTTCCTCAGTCTCAGAATTTAAAATTCATAGTAAATCAAGTAAATCAAAGTATTTAATTACCTACATAATTATATACAAAACAGTAGCAATTAATTAAAACAATTCATTCCATTTAAAGTTGATTAGCATACTGCTACATCTCTACTGCCAACAATTTGTGCACCCATTCTTTGTCTTGCTCCTTGCTGGATTATCCTGTGGTCCAAAAACTGACAACAAAAACTTTATTTCAATACTGAAACTCCAATTATAATTGGTTGTTGTACCCTTTTATAATTTACAATTCAAGTTATAATGAATTAGTTATACAGTCTTATCCACTCCACAAATTCAGACATGCTCCAAAATTGTTATACCTCCTATACAAATATGCTGAGTATTGATTACAAATGTTGTTGGTCAAAACTAGCCTCAGGGATGAATATGCTGGAGCCTAAACCTATGTTAATATTACTTGACACAATTTAGCTATGCAGAATCTTCTCAGTATCTTGTGCTATTTTATCTTTAAATCTTAAGCAGTACACTATTTCTATTGAAAGGCAATTCCATAATTCCACAAACAGTAATCACTTCTCAGTATTGCTAGTTAGGCAACAGTTAATCATACCAATCATTTATATGAATAGGATCACCTTAAGCAATGGTGGGTTGCCCCCGGTTCGGTCCGGTCCGCGCAAATAGGTAGCGGTGACGCTGTGACGTCACCGAACCGGTTCGCAGTGTCCCGGACCCGGGCCTACTCGCGCGCCCCAACTCACCTTTTTTTTCAAAAATTCCCGAAATTAGCTCTCTTCGCATGCGCAGAGCACTTTTTCGGCGATTTTTCACAAAATAAAGTTTCTGCGCATACGCACTAGCGCGGTTTATGCACACACGCTCGCTTCGCTCACGCGCACGTGCAAATTTCGCACACGCGCATGCACGCACGTGCACGAAGAGAACCGGTAGCGAAGGTGGGTAGAACCCACCCCTGACCTTAAGACAGGGCTGTTAAACTCCCAGCCTGCAGACCAGATGCATCACATGTTGGTTCCACCCCCCACCAGTTTAGTAAAGAGGAAAAAAGTCCGAGTCATCACGTGATGCTGCCGTAATGAAGCGAGTTTGACACTCCTGCCTTAAGTGTTCTGGTAAGGTAGGAATACTTGACAAGGAAAGAAGTAAGGAAAATTGCATTACAATATTATTGATATCAAAATGAAATAGAAAGGGGAAAATTAATCCGTTTCCAAGTTTTATCAGTCCATTAAATTAATGCACATTTCAACATTTGTAACTTTGCACAGCATATATATATATGCTTTCTGAGGTTTTCGCGGGTGTTTGTATGTAGGTCTTCGGTCATTCGGGTTTTCTCCCACCTAAAATTGGAAGTATCTGGGCAACGTTTTGATGAAATCTCATCCGTCATCTTCAGGCTGGTGTCTTCACCTTTGCTCTTCTGGGAGAAGTGTGTGATAGTGGCTGTTTTCTCCTTTTTATACTGCCGGGGGAGGGGGTGTTCTATGGGTGGAGACTTGGCTGTGCTATGATTGGGTGGAGGTGTGCTCTGATTGGATGGGGGCTTGGCTGTGCTCTGATTGGGTGGGGATGTGGTTTGAGTGGGTGGGCTGGTCTCAGCTGCCAGCCTCAGACTGGAACTGGTGAGTCGTGCTGCTTTTGTTTGACTCCGTGTCTGTGGTCGTGCCATGTTTTCATAGTGGGTGTCAATTTGCTTCCTATGTGGATTTGAGGGGTTTAAAGTGGCTGATGTTGCAGATGTGGTTTGTTTTTTGTTTTGTGGTCATGTATCATCAATATATATCCTTTCTGTAGCACCTGGTTTTACCCAAATAGAGTAGGGCGCATACTGCTTCCCTTTCACCCTTCAGTCCCATCCCAGGAGCCATCCAGGCAGTTGTTTTCACAACTATTACACATAATGCACTATTTCCAGTCAAATATATTTGCTGTAGCAAAATATATTTTTCAGGCTGGTGTCTTCGGCTTCGTACTTGTGAGAGCAAAGCATTGTTCTCACAAGCACGAAGCCGAAGACATCAGCCTGAAGATGACGAATGGGACCTCATTGAAACGTCGCCAAGATACTCTCAATCTTACAGGGGAAAAAACCTGAATATGCCAAGACGTGCATACCTATACCCATGAAAATCTACAAAACATATATATATATAAAGTTGTATCAAATAATAATCCTGTTTATAATGTTTTCTTTGTGAAAATTCCATATAGAAAATCCCATAATTGTCACTGTGAATCAAACTATAATCTTATCTATGCTTTCAAGTTATGAAACTTCTTAGATATTTTATTAATCATGCAAGAATTCTTGGGGTACTGTCAATAAGGATATCTTTGCAAGCAATTATTCTCCCCTGTCTTTCTTGCAAAAGAATTTAGTATGAGATGCTGCTACTTCCTTCTTCTTCCACAATTGAGAAATAAATTGATTCTTGGAATACGTTCACTATTGTTATTAAGTACCAATCCTGCACATATACTCTAAAAGTTAGTAAGCCTCAATAAACCTACTAGATAATTTTTTTAAAAAATGACAAAAGAATAATTTTTTGAGAGGTGGCAGTACATTTTGAAATTGGAGTATACGTAATCATCCAGTTAGTTCTTAAATCAGACTGACATCAGCATTCAAATTGCTTAGCATAAAAGGGGAAAACGTTCCTCTGAGAACAGCCCATTCTAATTCAGAAAACAGAATAACAGAGTTGTAAGGGATCTTGGAGGTTTTCTAGTCCAACCTCCTGCTTAGGCAGAAAACTCTAAATCAAACCCTATACCACTTCAGACAAATGGTTAATTCAAACTGAGGTTCGGCAGTAAACAAAATTTTCTTTGCCATAGCATTTATTTGCCATGCCAATTAAATGAGTTTATTCTGTATATTCTGTAATATACAGAAACTACTATGTTTTAGTTTGTCATCGTTATGAAAAATAATTTCCTTGACTTTATTCTTCCATTAAACAAAATCAATTTAAGAGGCCAACAATGAAAATAAAGATATGTTTGGTGCTTTTGTTTAAATAACAGAGTTTCAGATAGAAGTAATTATGAATGGAGGAGATCATAAATCTGCGGCCAGACCTACCATTCATTCTGAGAAGAAATGGCAGGAATTTCCCTCCCCCCAGCTTTGTCCACATTTGAGTAGCCTAGATGGTATGTAGAACAGGTAGAAAAACTTGCAACCAAACAGCCAATGCACATATCCCATCTGCCTAACCAGACAGCTAGGAGGGCTCATATTAACGGGAAAGTATTTAATGGCTAGAGTATTGAGTGCCTATGGTAAAAGCAGTATTTCTGTGCATTAGATGAGAGAAGCATTGAACTGCAACTCAGAAATCTCTAGGAAATCAACTGAGAAGAAAAGCCCCTAAAATTTGGACTGAAAGCTGATATCTATGGGAACAGTTTTCAAATTCTTGACAGGTATTAAGGATTTGGGATTTAAAATGAGAAATTTGAATTCCATTCTGTATTTTTTATAACTTGCAAACTGAAGAAGCTACAGACTCTCAAACCCATCCACTTAGTGCCTGTGTGCATCATTAAATATTCGCTTACCCATAAAATTGATCTGGAGGCCCTCTGTACTATCTCCATGGCCATACCTCCCAGGAAGAGGAAAAGGGAATCAAGTGGGGAGCTGAGAGTCTGTTCAATTAGCACTGGTTGCTCCCTATTATGGTGCATCTGACAACAGGACCTTTTGAATCAGGTTGGGTATTGGCTGTCCCAAGCATAAGCACTCCTTGGCTGGGAGGTACAAGCAACATCTGACATGTGACATCTTCCAAACATTACAAGCGGAATGGCAGAGAGCACCTTCTGACCCTACCTTGATTAAGGATTTTTTGATTTTTCTTGGGATTTGGATGAACATACCTGTTTTCCTGACAAACATATCCATTTTCACCAGTGTGGAAATACTAGTAGGTATCAGGACAAGCTAGGAGCCTTTCTGAGGCAATTAAATATTGTAGCTGAGGTACTGATTCCTTGCATTAAGCTATTTAGTCTGCTTCATGAATTTTGATATTTTGAATGTGTTCTGCTAACTGTTTCCAGGGATCTTTGAATCAAAGGTTTATTGCCCTTCTGTGACTCTATTCTTACATGTTTTGTTCTATCTGAGAACCTCAGGTCCAACCCATTTGGCCCATGCCCAGTCTCTCCAAGAAGAGTCTAGTCACTCTAGTGCCTTATGCTACCTAATTGTTACTTCAGAATAAAAGTAAATATTTAACTTTAATGTTTAATTTAAAATTAATGTTTCAATCATAAAAGCTCTATTTGGATCACCTCAAAAGGAAAAATGGCTACTGTGCTCTGGCCACATGGCTTATACTACTGTAGCCAGAAGCTGAAATATTGTTTTCCTTTTTATAAGTATTATACACACAGGTTACAGGCAAGTAAGTGCTCAAACTGTGAGAGTCCTATCTCTCACACAATTGGTATGAAGGAGAAGAAGCCTGGTCCAGGCATTTGCTTCTTCCTTCCTTCCAGCACAAGGAAAGTATTACATAACCTATTACCATTATATACCAAGAATGGTAAAGTGACAAGGGAATGTTCAAAAGGGTAATGACCCCTTTCACCACCAATTCACCATTTTTGGAGATTGAACTACTTCATCTAACAATCTTAGTCAACAAAGCTGATATGAGGGCAACTGGAGGGGGTTTCTTATCCTTTTTTCCCCAAAAGCAACTTGAGAGTACCCATGCATTCTCCAATTAACACATTGTTAAGAGTATCTGGCCCTTCCAGACCATTTACTTGCCAGGAAACTAACCACCTTAACTAACTAGAGAATAAGGTATTTTACACAAAGATCACATAAGCATGTAATTTCTTGAGGGAGGGAAATGAACACATGAATTTTGCATTTCCTTCCATCACAGAGCCTAAATATTTTCAGATGCACAATCATATCTGAAAGACCTTGCACTTTTTGTTAATTATACTGTTACTGTATATCATAAACTTTTGCTGGCTGTCCCTGGCAGGTATTTAATCTCAAGAAAATGTTCTGGCTAACATGAAGGAAGCTTTATTTGCAATTGGACTGCTGTAAATAAATATTATCTACATCATAAAAAAGCCGCCAATGGCAGATTAAAATTTCATTGCTTTAGCAAAGTCCATATTAGTCTATATATAATTAGGCATTTTTTCTCCCTTCAGGACAGAGCATCCTCCAGGGTCAAACACATTTTAGGTAAATTGACAAGACAGAATGAAAAAGCTTAAGGTAACACTATTTATTCTATATGAATTTTCTGGGAAAGCAGATTATTTCATTCACTGCTCAATTGTACCAATTTTGCTTGTCAAGCTCCCATTTCAAGGAGAGATTGTTTGTTCAGACATGCTTACCTTGGACATGACAAGCCATGAATATTATTGATATATAGGCCATTTTTAGCAAACTGTAGCAGGATAAATCATGTCTTCTATTGCCTGGTCCATATAGATTAGTATATTGAACTAACAGCATAGCATAAATAAAACATACTGGCATAATATGGAAACAAATATATTAAATCACATCACAGTTCTACTACCTGAGCTCATACATCTTGAAGTGAAACTAATTAAGTTTTAAGGAAGGATTTCCTGCTTCACATTTAGTCAACAGAGCAGCTTAAGGTTGTTTCTCAACCTCAGATAAGGAACCTAACTCAATTTTCTCATTTGTTCTTGATAATTTCCTAAAGCTGTCAGCAAGGATGTAAATTGGTGCTAAATATAATTGTGTATCTTCACAATGAAATGGTTTTATTTAACTCAAGTAAATAAACAGGGTTAAAGGAGGGAATTTGGCTCCTGTATTTTTAACATGAACCATTAACAATATAAATAGAGTTTAGAACCAATATGCTCGCAGTCTTATGAATAGCAAGAATTCCTTATTGATCATACAGTAGAGAAAGCAATTGTTTCAACTGGTATTCCAATTAGTTTTTTATTATCCAATTTAAGACATCTAGGCTGATTTAAGAGTCTGTCCAAGTACCGAGTGAAGGCAGATTTCATACCTTCCAGCTACCTGCAGCCAAATTCTGTAGTGCACCAGCTGCCCCTTCCAGTGTATCTGGATTTGAGCACTCAGAGAGAAGTGTGAGGTAGGGTTTGACTATGGATGGGTGCCATAGCATCTGGATTCCTTTTGGTGGTTCTGCACAGTCAGGGAGAGGACCAACTCCATCCCACTGAAAAGAAGAAACAAAGATGAATGTTATCAGGACAGAGCAAAAGAGAAAAGCTTTCATTAAAAATAAAGATGTACTTCTATGCTTACAAATTTAATACACACTCAAGGACACCTAATGCACAGAAATATTTATTTTGATTGTTAAATAACTTCTTACCTGTTATTTTATTTATGATGGCTGAAAGTCTTCAATTTTAGGGGCAATGTAATTCAATTGTTTGGAAGTTAATGCCAAATGAGATTGATGCCATCACAAACTCATATCTAAATTAAACTAAAAACTAAAATTGATTTAAAATAACATAAGGAGCAGAACTAAATCCAGTCTGGAGACCATACTAACTGCAAATAATTACAATGAATCTGGTAATGATGAGGAAGTTCATTTTTAGAATAAGGGCAAAGGAAGCTTCTGTGTTCATCTATTGCTGCCTTGCAGGCTTAGCAAAAGCTTTTCTGAATCTTTTCAGAAAGGTTAGGAATGAATGTTCTCAGAATAGGGAGGAAAGTCTTGAATCTGCAGAATAGAGCTAAATCTATCTACCTACCTACTTACTTACCTACCTACAGTATCTGCTAGTTTTCTATTAGTAGTCCCCAAAGCAATGTACAATTATAAAAAATAAACAGATTATATGCCAATAATGGGATATGTCCAATGTTTCATTCAAGTAAGAGACCTTCCCTTTTCTGTGAAATGAGAGCGAAGGATCTATATGAGCAGATATTCATATCTCTCCCCATATCTGTTTAGAGGATTATTCAGTCACCAGAAAGATACAACTGGATCAACAATAAAAGTTAAAACATGATAAAACAATTTAAAAGGTATGTTTCAAATACATACAAGTAGGAGCAAAAGAATGTTATATAGCAACCGGTAAAATTATCAGCTTAAAACTGTGATTTCATTTATATATTTGTTTATAAATATGTATTTCTCAAGTGCCTTTTGGGGTAAAGTTCTCCCAGAGATGTATTCAAGTGACTCTTTTTTTAAAATGCTGCCATGTTCAGTGTGGCCACTCGGGTATCTGTCAACTTCTCCCATGTTCCCATAGACTGTTTTGTTCACTATCGTGTTTCCCTGAAAATAAGACCATCTTATATTTTTTTTGAACCCCAAAATAAGCACTTGGCCTTATTTTCGGGGAGGTCTTATTATTTTGGGGCACATGGAACAAGATGGCACTCCTCTTGCTGTCTTACCTGATTTCCAGCTCTGTCTCCCTAACCCTAACCAGAGGAAATGACGGGGACCAGCTGCGCATGTGTTTAAAAATTTGGGGGGAGTGCTTATTTTCAGGGGGTGGGCTTATTTTAGTGCATGCGCTAATGGCGGGGACGGGCTGTGCATGTGTTTAAAAATTTTTGGGGAGGGTTTATTTTCAGGGTGGTGCTTATTTTAGCCCATGCACTCAAAAGCCCGATTGGGCTTATTATCAGAAGATGTCTTATTTTCAGGGAAACAGGGTATTAAGATCTGCCACATCTTCTTTTCAATATATTTTTTCTGAGGCTGTCTCCACAGACTTCAGTTCAGTCAGGCTTTTGCTTTCCTGTTCTTTACTGCTACTTTGGGAAATTTCCTCTCTAAGTACTCTTGACCACCTCTTCCTTTCTTCCTCATCTCATGATATTCCTGACTACCTCATTTCATTTTTTCCAGGTTCGTTTTTTTTCCACCAAATTCTTACAGCAATACACACATACATTACTTCACCACCAGTGTGTCGCCCTGCTTCTGTTGGTACTTCTTTTATCCCTTAGATGGATGGCTTAATGGTGAAATGCAACAAAACAACATTTCTTGCAGCTTGAAGAAAGCTTCTTAGTTACAGAAGGGCAAAGAAGGGCAGAAGGATGTGTTCATTCCAGAACCTCAGGGTTAACTTCCAAAAAGAAAAGGGGAAGAAAAAGATGGTTTCTTTGCCTGCTTTCCTATAAAAATATTATCCAGGGAAAGGAAGAGTCCTTTCTTCTATACAGATCATGTAAGGAAGTCAACTTCAGTTATAATCAGAGATTAACTACTCATCTCATATGACAAATAATCAAAGTGATAATGAAAAGAAAACAGAACTAATACTCAAGCAAGCGTTAAAATGGATGCCTCCAGACTGTGCAGAATACACAGCCACTTATACATCACACATACAACATACACAGTCAAAAGTATATTGTATGTTTTCAAGCAAGAATTGCGATAGAAGAAAATTTAACAACCCATCTGGAGGTATCTAATCCTAAACCAACAAGTACAGAATAAGTATTCAATTCATCAGATGTATAAAACTTGGATGACAAATAGGATTGGGCTCCAGACTGCATAGAATAGGCATCTCAATAAAATATGTGTGACTAATTTAATTTCTTCCTTTAAGATGTAAGGCACTCATGCATTGGAAGATTGTAATATCTCCCTTGTGCAAGTGTGGAAGGGTGGGGAATGAATTTGGCCACCAAACAGTCTCTCCTGTGCAACATGCTCAAGAGGTTGAATAAATAATTAGCTGGTGTGAACAGCCTCCCAGGTAAGCCACCACCATTAAAAAGGAAATTCCAGTATTTCTGGAAATCAGTATCAAAAAACACCATTTTAGCTTCATCTTTAATATTCTTCATGTAGAGTGAAGCCAAATATTTAGCTGATAAGCCACTCTGTCTACTTTCATTCCTGTTCTATGATGATGAAAACCTTTCTTGTAGAATCAGGGAAGCTAAAGATCCACAATTAGAAAATCAGTTTTAGCCAGAATATGAGACAGAAAGCTTCTAATGAAGATAATTCTGATTCTGAATACAAAAGGGATCTCAAAAAGAGAAATAATACAACTACACATTTTAGAGATTTAAGCCCCTGCTGGGAACTCACAATGGCAAGGTCCTTCAGATATTGCATTCTGCATCTTTTATCATTAACTATCTTGATTAGGAATTGTAATCCAACATTTCTAGAGCTACATACTCTTCGCAGCTGTTACATAAGGTTGACTTTTGGAATGTTATCATTGGAGCCTCCCATAAGCCAGGCATATGAATATTCTAAGCTATTAAATAATTATGATAAGAAGATGAACCTGCTAATAAATTTCAGTTTTCAGCCTAAATAGAGGGATAATAAAGGAATGAATCTTTTCTAAAATAAATGAAAAAAAACCAGTAACAGGACAAATGTTAAATATACAATCATATATTACAATAATTCCTTATGGATTTGTGTTGCATGCTTTGATGCTAATAATCTGAATCTAATCAAACTCTTTGTGTTATGCATAACTTTGTCTATGTAATCTCTACCAATGAGTACAACGAAAAAAGGGAAGACCACAAATTAGGTAAATTAAGTATACTTCATATATGAAAAGTAAGAGAACAATCTGTTTTAGTATGCAGAAATCTATAAATGCTGCTTTCTATAGTATAGTATAGCCTTTATTGTCATTTTACATCATATATACAATGAAATTGGTTTAGCCTCTGGTGCAATCCATAACAGAAAATACAAAACAACATAAATAGTATAGAGAATAATCCCTATACAAGTAATTGAGGGAAAAAAGACTAGTCATACGTTTCCGTATGTGCATGGAGTGATTGTGATTGTGTTTAAAAGTCTGACAGCCCATGGGTAGAAGCTGTTTTTAAACCTGTTTGTCCAGCTGGCTATGCTTCGATGTCTCCTGCCCAATGGTAGAAGTGAAAAGAGACACTGGCCAGGGTATGAATTATCCCTAAGTATCTTCCTTACTCTGCTGAAACCGCGAGACCTGGCAATGTTAACTAGTGGTGTTAGAGGGCAACCAATGGTTTCTTGTGCCAGATTGATTACTCTCTATAGTGCCTTCCTGTCTGCAGCTGTTAGACCAGCATACCATACTGTTATTTAGTATGTGAGGACACTTTATAACGTAGACCAATAGAAAGAAGTCATCGGCCGTTGTTCCACCTGATTTTTCAAAGGATTCTAAGTTAATGAAGTCTCTGTTGAGCCTTACTAACCACCAGGTATGTGTTGTTTTTCCAGGTGAGATCTTGACTAATGAGCACTCCCAAGAATTTAAAAGAATTTAAATTTCTATATGTGGGAGGTGGACCAATAATGGAAAATATTTGCAGTATGGAATCATATTGTTGGCCAAGACATTGCATTCCCCTGTATTTTTCACATACAGAAATTTTAAGTCTTTTCTGTAATCATAGGGGAAAAGGAGTTTTCCATGTATTTAATTTAATTTAGACATTGTCCAACTCCATGTGACTTTGGGCGGTTCCCAAGTATTAACTTAAAGACCAATACAAATTATCTAGTAGATGAACTATCTCTTCAATAGACTTGCATACCAAATGTTTTGTAAAATCTGGAAGAAAATTCTCATTTTAAATTAAATTTAAGCAATTTAAATTAAATTTAAACAATTTAAATTTTCAGATTAAATCAAGTATTGTAATAATTTGTCTTCAAATCACCTTAACAGCACCTTAGCTGTTGCATAATTTAAGATGTCAATGGAAAGGCTTACCAAGATAGCTAGTCAAAAGTGGTCATCAGTCAAAAGTGACCAGTGAAGCCTAACTGAACTAATAAAAGTATCATGGAGAAAATATTATTTTGTTTATTCATTTATTTTAAAAGGTTTTGCTAAAGGGATAAATGTTTGCTTAAATTTTCTCTGCTTCAATTTCAATTTAATGGGGTGGTAGTTTCTATTTGCTCAGCACAACCCATTTCAGGGAATCTGGCTTTTTTTTTCAACAGCATAGAACTATATATCCTTCTTAAATGTGATATATTGTGTCCAATTGATTGCTCACATGGAGAACTTTCAACCCCTCACAGAAAATTGAGGTATAGAGAAAACTAAGTCAATGATCTGCCAGATACTGCTGAATTACAATTCTGAGCAAAGAAGCCAGAATGGCTAAAAATAAGAGTGCTGTGATCTCAAAAATCTAGAGAGCATAAAGCTTCCAAAACTTGCTGTATATTGTTCATAAAGAGGGAGACTGAAATATATGTGGGGTACTGAAGAAAATATTGATTTAGAATAAGTAATTGAATCTTTGGCAAAGGCTTACAAAGCAGAAAAACATCACCTCAAAAAGATCTTGTTAATACATTATTCTTGTGATCATTATTATCTCAAACATAGCAATAAATTCAACTTTTCACTTTATTACTTTAGTCAAACACCAAAACTATAGAATTAATAAAATTGCTAAAAATATTAATAATAAGCAGGCCAGAGGTGGATTCCACTTACCTTTACTAACAGTTTGCAATGGGAGCGTGTGCACTTGCTTCTGTGCATGCGCAGAAGCTTCTGCGCATGCACAGAACGCCCCATGATGATGTGGGGGCGGGTGGGCTGAGCCTCCCGCTGGTTTTACTACTGGTTTTAAGAACCGGATAGAACCGGGAGCAACCCACTACTGAAGCAGGCCCTGTAACAATATTTAGAAACATTAAAAAAAATTCATTTTATCTGACAGTAGATACTGAAGAGAATGAATTCTGAGTGCTTTGATAATTTAATTATTAGTCAGAATATAGATTGTGAAGAGATGACCTTAAAGAAAATAACATAAGAAAAGATGAAAAACTCCACAAATAATCTCACACAAAGATGATTTGATATGTGCTGTTTTTATATCTGCCTTCTAGTACTATGGTTGGTAATATATTAAAACATGCTAATGTCCTTATTATCTCGTACTTTAATATTTAAATATTGACTTAAATATCTAGCTGCAGGAATTAATAAACTGATTGCCAGGTTAAATCCTTTTTGGCAATTGGAGTCTTTCATTCTATCATTCATGCATACATTTTTTTACAATTGATAATTTCTTAAGGCTTATGAAAATCCATAATAGAATTATATAGTCCAAGTAAACAATTGCAAGATTAAATCAATAAAAAAAATAAACTACTAATAGTAACCAATAAAAATAGTGAGATTAAGAATAAAAAGCATTTAATTTTTTCCAATTTTAATAATTTCCTAACTGTATTATAATGGACAAGGTATGCCAAAATGCTGGTACAATGCTTCGGTTCAGCTTTCGTATAATACAACCATTCCTCTTAGTAAGAAAAATGTCTGTTAAAATTAAGGAAACCAAACCAGTATGGAAAAAGAATAATTTTAACCTATAAACCAGTGCTTCAAGGTGCTGGTTTTAACCTATAAAGCTCTACATGGCTTAGGCCCAGGATATTTGCAAGACCACCTCCTGCCGCAAGCATCTTCCCAGCGCCTGCTGAGCTCTCATAGGGTTGGCCTCCTCAGGGTGCCCTCAGCCAGACAATGTAGGCTGGCAGCGCCCAGGGGGAGGGCTTTCTCTGTGGGAGCGTCTTCTCTGTGGGAGCGCTGACACTGTGGAACGACCTACCCATGGAACTTCGAACCGCCCCAGACCTTCGCTCCTTCTGCCGCGACCTGAAGACCTGGATTTTCCATCAAGCCGGCTATGGTTAACCATTTTTAACTTAATTTTAAATAGTTTTAAATTTTAAATTATGGAATTATTCGCCCCTTTTTAATTGTAATGTCTTTGTTATTGTTCTGTTTATGTCTGTAAATGTTTTTTATACCTTTCTTGTTATTTATGTTTTATTGTAAGCCACCCTGAGTCCTACGGGAGAAGGGCAGCATAGAAATTAAATAAAAATAAAATAAAATAATTTTAAAAATTTGCCCATGTTGCAGTTTTTATGTTGATTACTCAAATTATTCTATGCAAAACCATATCTTGGATGTATTTGAAGTATTTGGAGTATTTTCTTCAGAAACTGTGACAGCAGAAACTGCAAAGCTACATGATTATTATGGAGTGTATGTGAGCTCCCTGGGAAAAATTGAGGGCAAAAGAAGAAATGGACGACAGAGAACGAGGTGGCTGGATGGAGTCACTGAAGCAGTAGGCGTGAGCTTAAATGGACTCCAGATGATGGTAGAGGACAGGAAGGCCTGGAGGAACATTGTCCATGGGGTCGCGATAGGTTGGACATGACTTTGCAACTAACTACAACAGGGGTGGGTTCTACCTACCTTTACTAATGGCTCTCTATGTGCACGCGTGCGCTCGCTTTGCTCGCGCACGTAAACCACACTACCACGCATGTGTAGACAATTTTTAACAAAAAAATCACGAAAAAAGCACCCTGCGCATGCGCAGAATGCTAATTTTGGGATTTTGGGAATAAACAGTGAGTTTTGGGCGCGCGGGTGGGCCCAGGTCCAGGACGCTGCGAACCGGTTCGGTGACGTCATGGCGTCACCACTACCTATTCGCGTGAACCGGACCGAACCGGGAGCAACCCACCACTGAACTACAATAACGTGAGCTCCATAAAGCAGCTGCATGCAAACTTTGGCTACAAATAATATAAACACTGCTGGTGCATATAGAGCATCTCTAAAGCAATAAAAGGCTTGTATGTCCAGATCTGACTATGAAATCTTGCCCTCTTGTTACCAGAGTCATGAAAGACTATTCCCAAGTATTTGAACTCTCCACTTTTAACTTCTAGATAGGGGGTGCTTCACAAAAATTATTATTCAGATCTTATTATAATTTATTTCTAAATCTTCTGCTTTGTAGAACAATAAACCCACTGGAGTCTATGACCATAGAGTCACTTCATCATTGTGAGTGTTGTGATGTATTTATATGCCAACTGTGGAGGATGATATAGCAATGTTTCCAAAAACAAGACCAGGTTGTTTATATAACAATTAAACAATCATGGTGCCAAAAGAAAAGTCATGATTTTCCCTAGTGTAGTGACTTATACACTATACAGCAGTGAACATTTTGTGTGAGTTTTTTCTTGCACTGATTTTTAAGACTGCTTTAATACTTTGGTCCTTTAATAGCAAAACATTCAAGTCAATTTATTCATTAGGATTTCAGAAAAGGAACTGATTTTCTAGTTCTTTCTGTTGTATATAATATCTATGATATCCATCTTAAAAAGTAGAATAAATGCAAAATAAACTAATATTTCTTCCCAAATAGATGTTATTTATTTATTTGTTTGTTAAATTTATTTGATGCCCACCTTGCCATAGGACTACTCTAGGTGGCTTACAATAATAAAAACAGAGAAATGAAAAGAAGCGTAAACATAAAAATAACAAAGTAATGGAACAATAAAATGAACAATGAAAAACAAAACAATGAGAATACAGTAATATGAGAATAAAAGACGGGTGGGTAAGGAAACAAGCTGTGAGGAGAGAGCTGAGTTTTTGCTATTAATTTAGTAGCTACTTCAGTTATATTGTGATGAAGGTCTAAATAACACAATGAAATCACTGACACAGGGAAAACATCCCAGAAATTATATTCTTGGAGGTGTTGAAATTGACCAAATACTGTAAAACTGATAATAACTGAGTACTTTGTTGAAAGTTGGGAAAAACCAACTTTTAACAACTGTCTGGAAGCAGAGGCTGCTAAGATCACCTGTTTGTTTTTGAATGATACAAAATTCATTATTCCATACACATGTAGAGATCAGGGCCTATTTGCACATCAATCACTTGATCTATCTACAAAGTAATATTTAACTTGGTTTCTCATCTGAGAACCTCAGTCAGTGAGGGAATGCTAATAATAATTTGGATTTTTATCCTCTTTTGCATTATGATTTACAGCCTATCTATCTTGCACACTCAAATTTATTTCCTCTTACTTCAGAAATGTTGTTACAACTTATGACTCATTACAAGAGATATAACTGAAGGTCACAATGATTTCTGGAGGGTCATCTAGAATAAAAATATTATTTTGAGTTGACTTACTTGTATAATCAAAATTAAAGATGATAATAAATCTAAAGAAAAATCAGAAGTATCAGAAACACTGGTAAAGACACATGATTATAAATGCCATTCATATTACAATGATTTTGCACAAACTGTATTAAGTCCACTGAATTATTCATTAGATTTTAGAATATGCATATATTCAAGACCATAATGCACAATACTGAGAAAACGTGATTGCTTTCTTTTCGATATTTTTAATTTTTGCATATATTTTTCAGAGAATATCAGAGTTTCCCATGGGTCCTGCCAAGATACAAAGGGACTCTGCATAAAAATATAAGTAGTTGCTACTTTCATTTATTTCATAAAAAACAAAAAATTAAATATGCGGCATGCCAATGTAGGAAAGCAATTGCCCTCTTAGATTCAGTACCTTTTTGGGTCATTTTTAAGTATGATAATTGTAGCACTTCCAGTAATTGGTAAAGCACATTTCAAATACTACATGCAAGAATTATGGGCTAGCCTGCCATGGCAAAGTGGCTCAACTTTGTTATTTCTGAGCCTTTACAAGCATGAACTCTATTTCATGAACAATATTCCTACTGTGGTTCTCTTCTAACAGGTCTGCCCTTTGATGTGGCCAAAATGCTGAATACTTTCCTCTTCATTCATTCTATTGTAGGCTCCCTTGTGCATTTAGGATCACTGTCGTGGTGCATGACCCACTTGGGTTTCAGCTCATTATTTAGATGGATAAATGGCCTGGTATTCTGTCATAAAATTATCTGATAAAAAAAAGAATACCTGTTTTTTCCAATGATAGAAAACACCAGGGAGAAAAGAGTGACTGGACCATTTGAAGACCCACAAATGAATGAGAATGATGCCTTTTTAGCGAGTCTCTGCCTAGAATAAAGCCTAATATTTTGAATCCAGGTTTAAAGCGTAAAGTTTGAATGAGTGGTTCAGAAAAGACTATTATTTTGTAGTATCAAGAAAGGCTTTTGAACATGGAAAATTTATTTTTATTACGTACTTTTATTAATCAATGTTTACATGAGCTTGATTAATAATGTAATCATTAATAAATTATTATTCATTCTGTTCATTATTCATTTCATTTATTCTCTCCTTTTCATTTTCATTTAATAATTTAAATTAAAATGAAAGAAACAGAAGCTAATATTTTTAAGATTTATATTGTTTGTTAAATGAAATAACTTGCTCTAATTATCCCTTTAATTGAACTGATTGAAGGAGTGGAGTGATTACTTTTTCACATCGACAGATTCTGTGTTGACATAACCATAAAATGAATAAAACAAATGCTAAACATTGCAGTTATTTTTTTCTGGCTTCTTTTAAACAGCAGCAAGATACATATAAAGCTTTGGTCAAATTATGTGTGTAAAGAAATGCAAAAATCCAGAAATCTAAAAGAGGGAAAATTCTTTTTTATGAAAACATATTTTTTTGGGGGGGGGATTAATAGTATCTTCAGAATTTTATTATTCTAATTTTTTCCCCTTAAAACTGAACTAGTTTGAGATTTGTCTCAAGAGAGAAACCATAGAAAAAAGTTTCTTGCAGCAAAAACAGTTTGACAGGTCAACCAATTATCTAGAGAGACAATGGCCTACCCTTTTTAGATGTATTCAGATAGGTGGATACTTTACATCACCTTTGTGCACTGTACAGGGAATTGGATTTAATGCTTGAACAGCCTTTTCCGTCTCTATGATTTTACAATGGGGAGTTCCCTGAATCTTCTTCACTTTGCCAACAATAATCTGGAAAAAGAATCTAAATCCTAAAATATCATGTGAGTTTATTTCTCAAATGCAAGAAATTATTAAATCAATCAATCTATAAATAGACTAGAGTGGTCTAGTATAAAACAAGGATCTTATGAACAATATATTCTACCGAGAAAACCTTTGGGGGAGGCAAAGGAGCTAACTCCTTTGTTAATTATTACTTTGTTAACTTATTACTGTCAACCTTCATCTAGTTAAATGCCCCATCAGGCTTAGGTTTAATGTGATTGGTTCCAATGTTTCCCCTTCCCAAAATTAGATTATATGATTTATCACTGTTGACAGAGTTTATTAGGAATTTCCTGGCACACTGCCATTTTGACCTGTTAACATAACACTGCAAAAGCTATGAAGTTCTTTCCAAAGGCAAAAAGTCATTCCATAAGCATAAAGAAGTTTCATGAAGTCATCATTTCTTTCATGCTGCTGCAATATTATATACCTAATATCATACAAAGCAGGCTTAGAATTTACGGTCTCCCGCTTTCTAGACTGGAATTGTAACCACTACACCAAATTGGCTCCCTAATGCACTGCAACTCAGGGTAGTAATATATCCTATTTTTAAAAAGCTATTTTTAAATAGGAAGAGGTCCAGTGAGCATTAGTGTCCAGTGAGCATCAGGATAGCAGACTATCCCAAGTGGGCACACAGCTCGATTAATCATCCTCCACAGATGGTGATATTTTTTTTATTTATGTCATAGTAATTTATTTCAAATATGCAATCATGCATACAGATTAATTTATATACATTTTATGCAAAATTGCAATTTTCCTCCTCAAATTATTTTTCATCTGTCAGACAGTTGCAGTTCTCTGAGAATATTAAAGTGACACGCTAATAGGCCATTAGAGTTGCAATATGAGCTGGACTTTGAATAAACATAAGAATGGTTTTGTAACATTTGTCACAGTCTAATTAATCAAGCAATTCAGATGCTAGCAGGAATCAAGAGATTTTGGGAGTCACAGTCACAAGCCTCTGCACACTGATTAAATACTACCTTCTGGATTAAAGTCATACATGAAGTTTGGAGCATAAATTGAAAAATATTACCATGGTTAAAATAACTCAGAAAACTAAATTATATTATTAGAAGTATCAGCCATCAATCTAAAAGCTCTTTGAATTTCTATCACTATACTAATCTAAAATCTGAAGCTGGAATAATTTATCTTCATGCTATATAACAGTCCAAGGAACAAAAATGTGAAATTACATGCACAGTTCTCTGCACAACTTATTTTAAGAAAACGATATTAAACCCATCACTTTGATGGACAAGGAAAGCTAAGGCAAGGTCTTCATTCTATTCTGATGAAGAATAATTGTAGAATGTGGAAAAGTTTTATCTGAATATAATCATCCAACCTTACAGAAATGTTAAAGTATACAATAAGAGGACAGAATATTGTACCTTTAGAGAAACAATCACAGGTTGCAATCTTAAGGTGGTTTATCTAGATTTAGACCAAATGAATTCAAGGCGGTTTAATGAGTAAAATCATACAGGTAGAAAATCAACTTTAGAGGGCAATTTCCAAGTTACATAAAATACTGAAAAGACAAATGATATAATCAAAATGTATCTTGTAGCACCTTCAGGATTGTCTTATTACAATAAAAGCTTTAATAGGCTAGATAACCTACAACAAAATTTTTACCATTAATGTAGAAATCATATTATTTAATATAATGTAATATAATTTGGGTTTATAATTTAATATAATTTACAATGGAACATGTATCTTTCACTATTTTTTCTTGTCCTCAGTGTGTAGATACCTTTTCATAAAGATTTTTTTTTACAGATATCATAAATCTACATAAAATTTTCCTGCTCATAATATTCTTAAATAAATCTAAAGGGAATTCCATCATCTCTTTACAGCACTCATTACAATAAAATTACCTAGATTGTAAATTTTTGTAGATTTAAATTCCTAAATTGTGATTAATAAGATACAGAAACAAAAACTTTGGATCAGTTGATTATGCAAGTATATTTTCTAGATTCTGTATTACCTAGCAACGTCAATTTTTTCTCTATATATTCTAAGACACCCAGGAAAGAAAAAGTATATACCATCTGTATGACATCAAAAGCACAACACATTTTCAGATTTGATAGACAACTAATAATGGAACTTTATGTTGTAATCTGTCAATTTTTAGCAAGAAAATTCTCATTTCAGAAATGATAGCATTGCTTTGGTAACTGAGTAGGAATAAATATCACCTTAATTTTTTTCGGTAAGTTTGCTATAAATAGCATAATAGAAAACTATTAGTCCCAAACTTTATCATTAAAAACATTTGATATAAAATGTCAATACAGAACTTAGATAATATCCAAATTTGATGTAATAATTATATTTCTAACTGTATATTGATTTAAAAGACTATATATATAATAAATCAAACACATTAGTCCTAAACATTTTTCCACATGTCACATGTTATAATATTTCTTTAGTAGATGCTACAAATGACTCTCAATTTATGGATCAAGCAAAGTTTTCCTTCCCTTTACAACATAATGTCAAAATTCTGAACTGAGTTGACTGCTTGTAGAGTAAGGGTCCAGCTGGCAACTGGACAACTAGATCACCTATCTACCCCAATCACTGCAGTGTGTTATGAATTATTTTCCACAGGAAAGGAAATCTCTAAATGCAATAAAGTATTTCATGATGGTAGAAACAAGTTATGGAGGAAGTTTAAAATCTGTAATAATTTGAGTCAAATGGAGAACATAACTAATAGTACAGATTTAGAATCTGGTTGGAGCTATCAAGATACTTTATAATTATAATATATTTAATCCCAGAAAATAAACAAATAAATAATTTAACTTTGTATGGATGGAATTAATATGAATTGCCATAATAGCAATTAGATTTAATCAAGGTCAACTGTATGAGCAATTAAGACAAAGGTTAATACAAATTATGGAAGCTATTACATAACTTGTTAAGGAAAAGATCCCAGAAACATATAGCAAAGAGAAGAATTTATTTCACTCAAACTATACCGATTAGTTTATTGGAATAGGTTTTCACCAGAATAAATGTAATTATCAAATCATAAAGGCATCCAACTTTATTTAGACCAAATGGTTAAAAGCAGATTGTCTAACAAAGAAAAAGATTAATTATATGATAGAATTTTAAAAGTGCCTTTAAAGATAATCAAGAAATGTTCGAAATAATGTAATTTTACATGAAATTTTCTGTAATTATTATTTATACAAATGCTAAATAGCAATATCTAACAAAACAATTCTTCACATTGCCATTACATTATTTACTTTATATTAGAGTGCAAATAATAATATTGTAATAAGTGAAGAGTTAATAAGTAAAAAGAACCCCTAACAGGTTGCTCCCTATTAGGGCAGTCAATTGAAGTTACATTCTCTAGCTTTCATTTATTTTAATAGTTAAAATTTATGCAGGACTAACTTTGTTTTAATATATTTAACAGATGTTTTGTTTCTTTGGAGAAAGAAAAAAATATTTTCGACTCTATTATACTGCACTATTTGGTTGTAGGAGATGGCTTTATTGCCATTACTACTTTTATTGTCAGCTATCCCAAAGCATTCTGGCATTGGGCCACACAAAATCAAATCAATTAAAGTTAAGTGCATGTACCTGATCTTGAGATTTCTTTTTCTTCTTTTTCTTGCCCCAGCATCCAGAACTTTCAGCATCTTTCCCATTGGCATCACCACAAAGTAAACCATCAAGTTCATCAGTCCCCATTTGCTGTCCCTGAGATGTTTCTGCAGCGAGTCTATATGAGAGGTTCCTTAAAATGCACACACAGTTTTCAACGGTCTGAAAGAAGAACAACAAAATAAATTATAATACATTTAGAATGCTCATATTCATCAAAAAAATTATCAGTTTTCTTTATATCCTTGTGCTAGCTGAAATACCCTATCATGGCACAAGATAATTTTCCTATCAAAGAAGACATTTTTATTCCATCAAGGGTTTCTTCTCTCTGTGTATGCGCATATTTTCAAATATGCAGCTTGCTGTATGAAAATTATTGTCACCTCAACAAAAAAATTAAATAAAGCAAATTATATATCTTTGAGTGAATAAAGTCTTTGTCTGAATGTAACAGGAATGTGAATATTGAAAGAGAACAAAACCAAAGGTATAATGTGTTAAACAGGTTTCACATATGGAGTTCGGGGGAAAAGAAGAAGAGAAAAAGGGATACCACCACGTGTATTATGAAGGATCATCCATCATCAACGATGATTATCATCATAATGATATGGATCATACCACCATCAACGATGATTAACGCTGATGATACCCAGTTGTACATCTCCACCCCAGACCACCCCGGGGATGCCCTTTCTGTGATGTCCCGCTGCTTGGAGGCAGTACGGGTCTGGATGAGTAGGAACAGGCTTAAACTCAACCCCTCCAAGACTGAGTGGCTGTGGCTGCCGGCATCTCA
>JANHFM010006705.1:179311-190054 GCA_032468115.1 Grayia smithii
ATTTTGCAGTATTCTTCCCCTGCCACGCCCACCAAGCCACGCCCACAGAACCGGTAGTAACAAAATTTAGATTTCACCCCTGCAATAAATCAGCTTCTGCAAGGCAATTAATTGCTATGAAAAAGTAAAAAGTCTGTAACATTTGCTTTATAAAAAAAGACTGGTATAGCTCGGATATAACATTAAATTATACTGTATCCTGTACAGCATAATTATACTGTACTGAGTTGTATACTTTACATGGGCCACAAAGTTCCAGAGCCGCAAATATTCCCTTATATGGAATTCTTATATATCCATTAGTTGGACTAGGTATTGATCAAATTAACCTCCTAATTTTCAAGCTTTCTTGAAAGACACATTACATACTCTCCATCTCATTTATTTATTAGATTTGGTTCCTGCCAGTTCCTGCCCGATACTCCATGTATGCTTCCTCCTATTTTTCCTCATTTCAGGTCAGGTTAAGAGACAATGAGTGGTCCAAAATTATGCAGGTGGCTTCTGTAGCCTAGGGTGAACTAGAATCTATGATCCTTCAAGGTTAGTTCAATATTTTACCACTTTACCAACTGACTCACATAAACTCTTTTTTACTGGGATAGCTGAAAAAAAAAAAGATTGATCTTCTCTATCTTGTTCCAAGGACAGAGTTACTGTAGTACGGAAAAGTAGGAGGCAGGAATTTTGATGCAGGCATGCACGCACGCAAGATAAATAATAATTACTAATAATGACTCAATAGATGGACACAATTGCAAAATTCAGTCTAAACATCTGGCTGAATTTGTGACCAACCATAATAATAATAATAATAAATGATAGATGAAATGAATGAACTATCATCACCCTTTCCTACATTGTTCCTAATAAGATTCTCACTCTTTTATTATAACATACAGTCATGTTGTACAAAGTAAATTTTCTAAATGGCAGTTTTGGTCTATTTATTTAATTAACAGCATTTATCAGCCACTCCAATCTGTACAGACTGGATGAGAAGCAAGAATATATAGTAAATTAAAATGATCAATAATATTAATAATAAATGACCTAAATGATAAGGTCAATCACCACTATGGGCTAAAAGCTAGCTGGAACAATGTGAATTGATAAAGGGTTGTGATTATCTGTACTTCTGTATATAAGATATTCTGTGAAGTAGGATTGCTAATGAGAATGCCTGTTTACATAAGGGCAAAACATGCACAGAATTTAATTTGGAATATCTGCAGCAAGCAGGGTGAAGGAGTAATATCTTAGCCACTGTTACCTAATTGCCAGATGTATGTTTCCTCACTATGGTAGAGTGACCAATCAATAGTTTTTATTGATTTTATAACTGCTTGTTGAAATTAAAGCAAAGATTATCATTTTCCATTTGTAGAGATTCCCATGCAAATATACACTTGAGGAAAAGTACTCTGGGAAAAATCTTAGGTCCAGAATCATATAAAATATTAGATAATCCATGATCTTGTCAGCCCTGGAGGCCATCTTTTTTTCTGGATCTTCAAGGCTGCCACATTTAGTACTGTGGGAAATTGGGAGGGGGGATTGCATGGAGTTGCAGAGATATCTAGTCATAATAACATTCTTTTGAGAGTCAAGGGCATCCAGCCTGCACCTGGAGTGACATGACTAGGAAGCATCTCCAGTTGGGATGGTGCATTGTTGTGAAAACCCTTAGAATTTAAATTAAACAGGAGTAATGGGTCCCAGAATTTGTATGCATTTTTTAAGTTAGTGGAGAGTAGTAAATGAGAGAAATTTGTTTCTTATAATATTTAAGTTCTTAAAGAACCTTTCTTTAAGATTGGGGAAGGAGAGGAAGAAACAAAGAGAGAAGGAATTTATGGTATTCGGAAAACAAATATCCCACTATTTTTCAAGAATCCTTCTCCATCATATCAGAAACTGGTGGTGGAGTAATTTTACATTGCCAAGAAGTAAACAAATTACATTCACCTTCTTCTGTCTCCTAACATCCACCTTTTATTGCTTGTGATAAGTACCAGCCAGGTACTTAACTCATCTTAACTGCCTGAGAATGAATTATAGCTGGGTATGTAAGTGGCTGAGCATACTACAACCTATTGCTTCCATTAATGTTCCTGCCTTTGAGTGAGCATCAAGGTCACTCATTCCAATTTAAAAAGGGAAATGAATCCTTGTTAATCTTTATATTTAAGAAGGAAAAGGGGTAAAAATCATAATATATCTACTGTATACTAAGATAGTCGCAGCTGGGCTGGGTACCACTAGATGGCAACAAAGAGAGAAAGAAAATGTTAAAAGCTTCTGTCATCTACTGAGGGTCCAGATGTATGCAATCCAAATATGTTGAATTGAGTGACATGGATTTCTGTAAATAAACTCAAACAAGCAAATGTGGCAATCTACTGCAAGGAGGACAGAACATATATCATGATCTTCATAGGATACAATATTTCAATGTTGTTCTGAAAACATGAAGAAACAAAAGGAACTTTCAAATAAAGAACTAATTCCACTGTTTCTTAAATTTCTAAAGCACCAATTGGATAAAGTTTCTGTAAGTACAACTATGTTAGTTGCAGTTACTGTATCAACTGAGTTGAATACCGTATATTCCGGCGTATAAGACAACTTTTTAACCCATTAAAATCTTCAGATAAGTGGGGGGCCGTCTTATACGCCGGGTACTGACCTTGCAAGATGCATGGCTGGCAAACTCTTTATTTTAACTGGAAAAGTTGGGGGTCGTCTTATACATCCAGTCGTCTTATACGCCGGAATATATGGTAGGTTTCTCATTATTCACTCTTTCATTTGATTAAAACAATCTATCCCTAATCTGTTGTTTCCCACAGATTCTAATTTCCCAAGGATTCACAAGGGCGCACTCACTGTAATTGAATGCATCCAATTTGCTGTTTCCTTCCTCCCTCCCTCTTGTCCACTCTGCAATATTATTAACAAAACTTTTAACTGTGAGGTTGTTCATAGAGAATAACTGTATTTGAAGCCAAGATTCTAATGACACATAACTTATTTACTCCTACTTTACTTTTTCCATTGGTGTAAATACCTAAACTAACCAGAAATGACAAAATGACAATGTATGATAAATTACAACCATGTCCTTTCAACTTAATGGGCATTCAGAAACCATCTTTTTCATCAAGAGTTGTGTCCAGAGCTTCTTACGTTTTTTTTTACCACTTCCTCTTATGTTGAAGATAATAAAATTTTCCTTACAGTGAGATAGAAAACAGAGCTGAAACTTCTAATCTCTTTAGCAGTATATAACATGTAACATTTTACAGTGTTAATTTCCACCAGAATTGTAGGAAAGTGACACCATTATGTTACATTTCAAAGAAACTGGTAGGGCTGTGCAAAGCCTGCAAACCAGATATTTCATGGTGCACAGGAAAATGGATGAAGCATTACAATTTCTTTAGAACACATTTCTCTGTTTGGTATCACTGCAAGTTTCAAACAGCTAGGCTGAGCGCTTTATGCAAAGGGAAATGGTAATTATTCCCAAATAATTAAGCATTCTGTTTTTATTTTACAGATTTTAATTCTACTTTAACCCAATTACATGGCCCTTGCTTAGAATGATTTAGTAGCTTTCTCTCTTGTTAGATATTTCTTTTTATTTATCTTTCTAATAGGGAAGAGAGCTTGAACAATATCTAGCTGTAAGTCCCAAGAAAGCCCTGAAACATTTAGATTGATATACTACAGAGGAGTACAGAGATAACTTGGAAGAAAAATATATGAAAGCCATTACAAAAAGCATCAGCTGGAAAGATAGGAAGGCATGAGATAGAAACTCAAACTTGGTCTGCCTTGGTCTCTCTTGGGTATAAAAGAAAGGAAAAAGAAACTGTCACACTTCCCAGATTCTGTTATTATAGTGTGTATCTTTCTTACATTACAGTAATTTTAATGAAGATTATAATTTGCAACAATACAAACTAAAGAAAAAAGAAAAATAGGTGTAGAAAAAAATTATATAATAAAGAATAAAAGAAATAAAAGAAGTGCTTTCCCCTTCACCACTATAAACAAATTTTAGTATCATTTTCTCTTAAAATACAACAAATTGTATCTTCTTCTCATCTTATTTTTAATAAATCCATAAAATTTGTCATTTCAGTCCTGATCTCAGCAAAAATCCATTAAGAGATAACAACATACTTATTAACCTTAAATAAAGCAACTTTGAATTCCTTTGACTACCAACTTGATCTTTAGTTCCTTCAAATAATATCTTAGCTTTGATTTATCTTCATTTTTTTCTTTGTCCCTTCTCACAATATTATTCAAAGCTTTAAGAAGCCTCTTTTGTAGAACCAGTATAAGAAACTTATCGATGTCATTGTCTTAGTTTGTTTAGCCATTCTGATTATTAAGACAGTTGATTTCTTTTTTAAGCCCAACAAAGCAACTTTTTCAGTGCCATTTTAATTTCACTTTGAAATCAATCATGTCAGGTAATATTTGTTCTTCTTTGATAGCATCTAAATATCTATAGAGGCAGTGAATGAACTTGGTTTGGAAATTACAAATTTGGTAGAGAAGGCTGAGAGAAATATTCTATAGATTTGGAGTTAATAGAATTGATGAGTGATGAACTGAACCTTTTAAAGGAGATAGATGGTGATTAGAGAATGGACTTATTATATCTAACTGGAAAACAATTTGGACTGGACTTTTTTGGAAAGATAGTTTGACAAAAGAGGTTTATGATTTTGAGAAATAAGATACAATTGTTGGGAAAGTTCTCAACCAAAAATTGAAAGAAAAGTTTTGATATTAAGAATCAAATGAGGATGTTTGCTCCTGGACTGATCAGAGATAATGTTTGTAGTGATTTAAGGTAGATAAGAATCTATCTACAAGAAGAACTTTCTGCAAGTTAAATTCAATAACATATTGTTAACAGTGGGCTTTGAAGTTTAACTTTTTTTTGGCTCCTGTTAACTACTTTGTTTTTGTATAGAGTAAATAGATGACTGGTTAAATTGGTTGCGAATAGATGTAGCAGTTTATAAATTTTGGGCCTATTACAAAAGGGGGAGAAACTAATATTGTTGCAATATATTTATCAGTATCCAACTTGGGAGGATAATATATGTATATTTGTTTCTGTCTTTTGTCCTTTTAATGCACATTTTTTATTTTGTTTTTAAAAATTTGTCTTTTTTTGTTTTTGTAATGCTTTTTTTCCTTTTTTTTAGAATTTGTATTTCAGCTTAACTCTCTGAATTAAAAGAAAAATCATTAAAGTATTTCCAAAAAAAGGTATCTCAGCAGATAAGAGGAATGTCCTGGAGCCACTCTTTTAATATCATTCTCTGTTTTATAGGTGGCTGAAATCATGCTTGCTATTCAAAATAAGGGTGTAAATACTCACTGATAGGATTCTACAAAAAAGCCACTCATTCCATGAATTTGTGACTACATATTGCAAGGGAATGTAGTGGCAGGGGATGGGGGGTGGGGGAACTTCCAAGTTCAAAGGATTTGTAGGACTTTACCTAATTTTTCTACAATTCCACTTACATGAATTAGAATGACAAATCATTTGGCATCCTTTCAGTTCTATGCTAATCGGATCTTCGGAGATCTGACAATTAAGGCCTTTAGGGCCTTCCCCTGAATCTGGGCACTCTGCCAATAGTAGAACTGAAAACAAAACAAAACAAAACAAAATGGACCTATTAAATAGAATGGCAACAAACTTTGAGAAGCTGACCTTGAGAAGCATTGCAAAGATTCTTGCTTAGATGTCTTAACTCTTCCCTTTCTCCCATCTCTGACAGAATAAAGTCAGGAACTCTTTTCCTCTGCTATCCAGAAATTAATAATCAACAAGCCAGAAACAAGGGTTTTTAAAAATA
This sequence comes from Grayia smithii, assembly GCA_032468115.1. Taxonomy (NCBI): domain Eukaryota; kingdom Metazoa; phylum Chordata; class Lepidosauria; order Squamata; family Grayiidae; genus Grayia; species Grayia smithii. Next base: position 185,209 of record JANHFM010006705.1, read on the forward strand.
ATTGTGGGTCTAAGGATCCCTCTAATCTGATTACATACAGCCATACAACTTTTTTGTCTGAAGAATCCAATCTGTCTAACTCTAGGAGAGTGAAAAGCCATCTGATTTACATTGCCACTCTGATGGCAATTTAGCTCTTCCTTCTTGCAACTTATTAAATGCTGATACAATTATTTCATAGCTGACATGTACATTCTACTGCTTGCCCTTGTTTCAATGAAGATTTTATTATATCAACTTACCAATCCAACTGACTGATATCCCTGTGAGGAATATGGATCCACACTTGCAACAGGAACATTCTCATCAGGAGAAGGTCATCCTAACTTGGCTCAACAATTTAGGAATAGGTCTTTGACCAAGCTCCTGCCTCTCCCCCATACAGATCTGACCGGATAACCAAGATCTAATGTCACTGAATGTTTCTCTCTCTCCTAGGAATGGAAGGATAGATTCTGACTGGATTTTTTTTTTGGGGGGGGGGGAGAGAGAATGGAAAGATTATATTTCCAGTCATTTGGTCATTGGCACTCTCCCTGAGAACTCTTAAAGGCACTTGGGGGGTTTATCTTTGCCCTCAGGGGTTACCTGAATCACAATCAATTGCACTCTGATTCAAGTGAACCTGACTGCAAAGAAATAAAATCCTTCCATTCCCTCCCCCCCATATGATCAGAACCTATCCTATTCTTTCATCACCATTCAGTCTCAATTGTCAGTACTATCCTTTCATCTATCTTACCACCACAACTGATGAAGTTTCTTGGCTGAGAAACAAAATATTCTTCTTCCTCAAGGAAAAAACAGTCCAGTTGCTTTTTGAAAAAGCAACTTTGAGAAAAAAAGAACAATAATTTCGCAGTTGAAAAATTATAAAGCATCAGGAAAAGATATCATTTTGTCACAATTACTGAAAATATGGGCTTCTGTGCTAGTCCCCATATTTACTGATGTTAACAATTCTTTACCACTTCTTAAACAGTAATTTAATTCCATCGTATTTTCAAACTATAAGAAAAGTGATAGGTAAAATCCTTCTAACTGCCTTTTAATTATTTATTGGCAGTAAAGTAGTAGGTTTTATATTAGATTTTTCTATCATAAACTTTTAGATTGGATGTATCTAGAGATTATATGGGCCCATGAAGTGATAGGATTTAGATCAGGACATTCAATTATAAATCAGTGTTCAGTCCTAAACTAGTTAGTTAAGGAATATTCCAGCCTTTTAAATCACTTTTACTGATTTAAAAATATTTGTCTACTCTATTCCTCATGAAAGATTTTGGAAGAAATTTGCCACAACATCCATTTGTTATGCCAAAATACTATTATGCAAATCAGAGGTAATTGTACTGGGAATCTAACTGCCCCCATTCTTATCATAAAAGGAATTAAATAGGGTTGTATTCTTGTTCCTTTACTTCTGTATTAATGATATTGTTATGGTTCTTGCTAAGCCAGAGTTTTATCTTCCAACTCTTTCTTGACCATTAATCAATTTCACTCTTCTGTATGCAGATAATGTGGCCATCCTGTTAATTCAAGTGAATTACTTCATCTTATATCATTTTATTTCTTCCAAGAGTATTTCATTTCTTAATTATGCATTTTGAAATAATATAAAAATAGTTAAAATAAGAAAATGAGGTACACCAAACTATAGGCAGATAAGCAGCAAATGTGAAATAACAAGTCAAGCCTTTCTCATATTTAGGAGTAATTTTCACCAAAATAGGATAAACCCAGGGTAATAGATATGCCATCTTAAAAGAAATGTGACAAGGGCCTTAGCCAACTCAACAACACTTCTGTAAGTATTTAGTCCCTATATTAAAGGTCTTCAAGGCTAAAGGAACACCTATGTAATAACTTATGTGTAGACTATAACAGTTATGATTACTTGAACAAGCTTGCTTTCAAAGATACATTCTGGGAATATCCAAAAGCACTCCAGCTTCTGAAGATGGAGTTAAAACAGGCATTCACTCCATCCATAGCTCTACCATAATTTGAGTTTTCAACTATTGGTAGCCACAACAAGTTTCAATGGACCATGACAGATTACCTAAAATGTATCTTGTTGAACAGTCTGGCATGTCTCACTCTATCTCATGGCTACATCAGTTTACTCAGGCAATCTCACTCCATAACAGAAAATTCAGATTTTCACTTCCATGTTTCATTTCAGTTAGTCACCAAACCAAGGATATGTTCAAATAGGGAACTCTCAAATTGTCATAGGGACTCTTGTAACATCAAATCCTGAAAATGGCTAGCCCAGAACAAAACGGCCTTTCAGTTAGAAAACTATTTAACAAGGCTAACAAGAATAAATTTTGAACATCTGGCAAAACATGGGCAATTTCACCAAGTACCTTATCAAGGGAGGATATGTGCATGTGGTACACCATTAATACAGGCCACCACTCATATCTTCTGATTGTCAATTGTATACTTCAGCTAGACACAACGTAGTCACTAATTGACAGAATATACCACTGGAATCTCATCAATAATTTATCTTACTTTCTTAAAGGTACAAACACAAGGATAGTTACACAGACTGTTTGTAGTTGAAATTATTCAATTGAGAGTTTGGGGACCATGCTACTGGATTATTTTATTTAATATTTTTATATCCCAATATGCGGTGTTATTTTATCTTATCTGATATGATCATTTGACTTTCATAAACAATAAACACACACATTCTAATACATCATTATTTTATTTAAATCTTTAAAAAAACTATAGATAGTAAATAATACATTTCAGCAAAATTATAAATTGCACATATTAAACTATGGATTTTGAAACCCAATGTTGAATGTGGCACAATTTTCTATATAAAATTGTAGTGCAGGAATGGTTTCAAATTAGAATTAATTTTGTAAAGTAAACCAAAGAATCCATAATTTAGGTCAGCTCTTGTAGATGCCTACTGGCACTAGCATCTTATTTTCTAAGGAATTTCTTAAAATAAATTATCCAAAGACCAAGGTTTAATTTTCTACTTCCTTTATTAAATGGGAAATTAATAAAGACAACATTTGATAATGTTAAGACCTTCCAGATATCTAGGCATCCATTTCAAACTTTCTACCTGTTGGAATAATCAACTGAGCAAGTTTTTTGTTGATGTTCCTAAAGCCTACAATGCACTCTTGAGTATATGTTCAGATACAAAATGGAAGTCAATAACTCTTGTATTCCTAAACTGTCCATTGCATCACTTATGGCATATGGTATTTATAAACCCAATTGTCAAACAACAAACAACTGTTTGTTGTTTTTCTGACTATAAATTTACCAAACTTATTCTACAAGATCAAAAATGTTGGCAGGTTCTTAACAATAGCAGTTGCTTGCCAGAGTCAATTGGTAACCCTTTTTCATTACTGTTTCAAATTTGACTTTGCTGTACTTTGAAGTATTACATTTGTGTTTTATTGGTCTGGGACTGTAAATAAATAAACATTCTTGAATGAGATGGAACTGATATCCAGCACTGAAGCAGAAGTATTGGAGATTAATTCAGTGAAGTATAAGAAATTAATTCACTGCTCTTCTCCATAAAATAAAGCAACTATTAAGACTAACAGCTCATTAAACACTGCAAACCAAGGTATCATGATGAGAGAGCAGCAAGAATGGGGTAGGTGGGTGGAGGGGGAGAATGGTAAAATATATGATTTATCCATAAGGTAATTTAATTTTTCTGAAATTCCTTGATTCAGGTGACTAGTGGGATTAGTAACTTGCAAGGATCACTCCGGTTTAAGCATAATGACTGAATTTAATATTTTACATAATTGACACCTCCCCCCTTTTTTTGGAGACGGTATGCAGCTGTGCCATGCCAGACACCCAGAGAAACATATTGGGACTGCAACTTCATAGACAGCTCTGAACTGGAATAATTCAGTTGGAACAATTTAATTGGAGCAAGGTTGGTTAAACCTGTCTACTTTGCCTTCCATGAAACAAAATTTGTTCTGAAGTACTCCAATTCTCCTCAGGTTAAATATGTTCTGGGATTTAATTTCATCATAGAAAACAGCACCTGCATGATTTAATTGGATGAGATTACTACTGAATCAAGTGTAGAAAATTGTCAAGACAAAGCATTTGGTCACACAGGTCAATGACATACAGAAAAATACTCTTGGGGAAAAGACTGACAAGCTAATTTGATAGGAAGCATCCTACATTCCTTACCTTAACTCTGTCCCTAATATTTGTGGACTTTACCAGTGGAATTCAGAGTTCAGAAACATGATAAAAGTAGAGTTGTAAAAGTTGTAAAATCCTGGTAGAATCTTAGTTTAATAGACTTCAAATGGACAAGGTCAAGAATCAACCATGGCAAGGATTCCAGGAATGCTGTTTAGACTGGTAAACTAGAATTAAATAATTGAATCTTGAAAGACAGTTCACATTTCTCTCTCTCTCAAAAAAAAAAATATGGATCAGTTGTGGTTTATTTTTCATACTTTCCTCTTTCTCAAGGCTGGGTAATCTTTTTCAAGATTTTCCTTTGAATGTCTTGCTCATTCTTTCACTATTCCCAAAGTCATATCTATATTCCTTGACAGAGAGCCAACCTCTGGAAAGTGAGGCAAAAATTGTGAAAAGTACTGTATATTCCGGCGTATAAGATGACTTTTAAACCCATTAAAATCTTCAGATAAGTGGCTTCCGGTTTGACTTCCGGTGCCGAATGACGGCTCTTTCGAGAGCCGCCGGCACTGCTGTCTGTAAATGTTGGGGGGGCGGCGTTCAGCGGCCGCCCCCGCCGGCATAAAGCCAACCCCCCGGGTGAAGGGGGGTTGGTGAGCATCCT
>JANHFM010006705.1:205912-218932 GCA_032468115.1 Grayia smithii
CATTGGCTTGTGCTTAATTGTAAGCTGCCCTGAGTCTCCGGAGAAGGGCGGGATATAAATGGGATTAAAAATAAAAAAATAAAAAAAATAAAATATATGGTAGCAATAATGCTACACGTCTTTAAAACAGTTGTGTCTTTTTTTCAGGCTTCTACAGGAACCCTTTTCTCTCTTGGAATATCAGAGAAAATCCTAATTTTGAGTTTGAAGAACCCTTAAACGGGCAAAGTTTTAACATGTTATATCCTGTAAAATTTTATAATTTATTTCTGCACCAAGACACAGGTTGGGTTATCAAATTATGCATCTGATATGAACCAATTTTTATGATTTGTGCACCATGGTCACATGCAAACCCAAACAACTTGACTATATTCAGCAAACATAATGCCACAAGATGGCTAGCCCCATCTTGTGGCTACCTTGTCTCAACTTCTCAATGCTATTTTAATTTTAATGTACATGGCATTCCTACCAAAAGAAAGTTGATTGATTGATTGATATCTGAATATTAGCAGAGACTGAGAATGTCATTCTAAAGTACTGAAATGATTAATGTGAAAATTTGCAACTAAATATTAGCCTAGCAAACATGCCACGTGCCTATTCAGATTTTGGCAAGGTAATGTAAGATATTGAAAAGAAAGATTAAACATCAATAAAGCACGATAAAAGCTTTTGCCCCTTCATCAGAAAAATTAGCCATTATTTATTGCTTGTTGTGCTACAGAAGATCATTTGTCTTCATTTGCAGATTTGCGTCACTTTCTGTTTGGAAAAAAAAGTGTTGCAAGCAAATACATGAGTGCTGAATGGAGAATACAGACACTGTTACATATCTCACCATTGGCACCGTTTTACCATGAGATTATGGGCAATGTGACAAATATCCCTTAATTATAGCAAATTTCCAAGGTATGGTATATTAACTTCTAGCCATAGTTTGTTATACAATAGGATGCTGACATATTAAAAGTAAAAGTAAAGAACTCTGCAATTCTATTTATTTTTGTTCAAAAACTTTTCTTGCAGCATTGTACAACAAAATTTTTATAGGAACCATTTAATAAAAATGGCATCAGTCATTTAAAAGAAAAAGCAAAATTTTGAGACTAATGTTGTAATTATAGTTTATCATGCCCTTGGTGTTCTTTTTTCATTGTTTTTCATCAATTTGTTTCATTGCCGAATGAGGCAATGAAATCCATTTAATTCACCACTGTTTCCTATCATGGCCAAACAGATGTTTTTGAAAAGCCAAAAATAAAAAATGAAGATAGGAACTATTCCATTTTACCCTCCAGCATGAACAAAGACATATACTCTCTAAACATGAAGTATTTAACAAAGCTGTGATGAGTCATTCCCAGGGAGAGGATACTGTACGTATGAGTAGCTAAGACAGCGAACTGAACAATAATAGAATCTTTTGCTTGCTGTGGATTCATGAAATATTTATCCTTATTTATTTACAAACAGCTTGCATCAAAAGTTTTTCAAAGCTTAAATAAACAAGGTTGGCTTTTTAACTGTCATAATGCAAACCACAAATCAAGAAAAGGCAATTAATCAAATCAGATGGAAAACAATTGGCACAGAATAAGGAACAATAGTATATGGATTAACATCTTAAATCAGCATTTGTTTTCACAGCACTTTTAAAAATCTAATTTCAGATGAAAAGCCTGCAAAGTGTGGGCCTTTTAATCCCCAGTGGAAAATGAAACTAGGCTCAGTATCTGACAGAGTTAGATTAATGTTTGGATTCTATAGTTCATCCCTTTTAATTTGCTTTACCAGAAGACAATCATGATATATTTTAAGGCCACAAAATCTTAATAAAATGTAAGCAATCTTGTTAAGCTACTACCTTTTTTAATGGATGCACTTTGCACCAGATCATGCAAAGACAGTGGCTATTACTACCAAACTACAAACTAAAAATGACCTATTATCAATACACAATTTTAATTTCAGTTCTGTTAAGTAGGTGGCAAATCATATTGTAACTCTGAAGTTTTAAAATATAAAACTCTTAAAAATAATTTTAGTAATTATTACAAGTGCAGCTGTTTAGCAATGTATCCATTCTATAAAAGCCAGCTGATATAAACACATACAAAGAACTACTAAACTAAAATGCCCACTATTCACCAGGTTTATGCATGGTTTGAACCATATATGGTCCAATATGATTCTGCAGAAACATATTAGATCTTGGACAAGCATACCTCTCTGCTTTCAATACAATAAGTCTGTGCTTTTTCAGGCTTCTAGAAGAGCTTTAAAGCAGTGCAACTATTTAGGAACTTATTCATTAAAATAATTCTTAAGTCAGTTGTAACCTTTTCCAAGTTGACACAGAAGCCACAAAAAATGGGTTGTATTAATACCAGGTTTAAAGCATTATTGAATCATGTTTGACGGAGCTATGTTTAAGCTATATTGTCAACCTGGTGACCTCCAGATGTGTTATATTTTACATCCCGTCACTTAAGGTGACTGCCAGTGAAAGAAATTGCCATTTAGCATACCTGAATGTTACACTGAAAGAGAAGAAATTTTGCTCTATCCCTTTTCTATTGAAACCCCTTTACCTTGTCAACATTGGGAAAGTGATAATTTAGGATGGGGTTCAAAAATATAACACAGGAAAAAAGAACCACATATCTTGTAATAGCATAATGCACTTCATCCCTTATCTTTGCAGGATTTCAGCTTTATCCTCACAAAATAGGTCAAGGAGGAGAAAAGACGAGAGGGATGAACACGATTAAACTGTGCAGCACTAGATGCATTTCCTACACTGAGGTGATTGTATAACTATAGAGGCTTTTGATTTTCCTTTAATGATTTGGTTCTGCTATCTTATATATATATATGTTTATTATTGTATTATGAAAATTCATTATCCTCCTGTTTTGCTATTAGCAGCTCCTATTGAATTAATGTAAGATTCTTTTTTTCCATTTTGTAAAATATGCACAAAGAATTGTGGAAAATCTGAGACCCAGATAGATGTGTTGGTCTAAAATAGTTCAAAACACATATATTGTTGCCTGGATTCTCTTAGATGAATTGCTTGTAATGCATCTCTCTGGTATAAAGCAAAAGAAAGACATAAAAAATCTGAACTCACAGCATACTGTTAAAAAAAACTGTTGGTAAGAAATTTAAAATGCTTAGATAGAATGGCAAAAGTCCCATAAGCACTATTATTCAGAATGAACTCCTTCAAATGATAAAACATGTTTCTTTTGTTATAACGTATCTGTATTATACACAGATACACAAGTATATACACTGGCTTGAACTGAATTTAATTAATAGTAACTACATGGCACATTGATACTGCAAGATTTTGCACTGCTTTCTTCCATTTTTTATTTTTTTTAGCTTAGTTTACAATCCTGAGATGGATGGTGGGGTCCCAGCTAAGTACTAATCAAGTAACATTTTGCTTCCCCATTTTGAGATCATCTCTCATGATACTATATAAAGAGACTTTCAAAAAATTACTCAAAATCAGTTCCAATTCCATTCCAGCTTCTTGGTTTCAAAGAGGAGACATATCTGATAGCATATCGCCTACAGAAATTACTTGGGAGGTGGAGAAGGGGGAAAAAAAGATGGATAAATTGGGCTCTCTTTACAGAACTAGCAAGTTTCTTTCTATGAAAGAAAACATGGTCAATTGAAGCAGTCAGTGTATCAATATTTGAAAATCCTCATTAAACAATTCGCTAAAGAGGGAGTAAGTCAACCACTAACAAAATAAGACAATGTCATGCCTAATTTAGATCTGTGATGTAGTCTTGATCTATAAAACTATATGTCTGTTTTCAACCTAGCACTGTAGTGACTATATTGCTGTTAGAGGGAATAAATCTAGGGGTTGAATGGAACTATTCCATATTATCATGGAATACAACATAGAACAGGGTAGATCTGATTATGATGACACAGAAATTACTAAAGTATGTCTTATTCGACAATGGAAAAATTTAAAAACCACAACTAATTAAAAACTTATTCAAAATGAACTCAGAAAGATGAAGCTTACGTCTGATTTGTCAGAAACATAGGGTTTGTGTGTTTATTCCCTCCTTTCCTGCTTTGTTACACTCCGCTCATTCCAGATGTAGGTGTAATTGCTGAGGGCAATTCAGCTGTCATGTATTTGCTAATGTGCTCTCCTAATCATTTGTCTTCACAAAGATACATTAAACTGCTGTGAAATATGGCCCTTCAGTAATTGCTATACCATTAGTCTGAATTTAGTGTAGAATAATGGACATTTCTGACTTTCTTATTTACTCTGTTAGAGCTTTATGAGAAAAGGTGCAATGAATAAAATGCAAAAGACAAATGTTTAGTGAATACTTGAAATCTGGAAGAGCAGTAAAGTTGCACATGATCTTAATATGGAAGACCATCTGAATATAGATTAGAACAATTGCTCTTCCCTACTGTTTTCATTTAGTTTCCAAAGTGTTTATATTCCCTTTAACATTATTGTACTGCTAACTATATAGTCGATTCACTGGGAGTAAAATTATGTGAGTCAATCACTCAAATGTTAAAACATAAGTGACAGTAAAGATGTAAACAGAAATGTAATAATTTTTAAACTGTGATTGTTTTGTTCTATTCTTCTATAAGAAATTACACAGCAGAATTTGAAATTAGCTTTAATTCTAACCCTTGCCTGTAACAAAATTCTGTGAGAAAATATCTGCTTCATGGGTATATGCTTTGGCCACTCAAAGGCACCAAGTTGCCTTCTTAAAATTCCATGACAGAATCAAAACCTACAACACATCTATCAAAAAGTCAGGAATATTTTTAAGTGGCCATTTTTGAAATATTTTAAACCTACATTAAAAATCTGGAACCATCAAGGGATTCATCATCTTAAAAACAGTATCAACAAATCTCAGATTGCTTAAGAAAAAACTTTCTTTAGGGTGTACAGGTAGTCATCAACTCATGACTTTAATGGACCTTCCCAAAATCCATTTTCTAGGAGTCGATAAGTGAATGGGATGATTGTTAAACAAACCAATTGTTTGCAATGGGTCACTTTTGATGAAAACAGGAAGTATATACATGAGTGTATATAAGCAGATTTATGGCAAAATCTTTGTTACATTGGTTACATGCTGTCAGTTGAGTATTTCTTCCATTTTAGATGTTCTAAATTTTTGTATCCTTGCACTGAATATTTTAAAAAGATCATTTAGATTTCACTGACATATAAAGGGAATTTGAACAAACATAGAATGCTGAAGTTTGTTATTTATTTATTTCATAAAGTTATCAAACACGATGTCCATACAGATAAACCATCATTTCTGTAGGTAACAATTTCTTTAGAAAAATGATCTAATACTTGTTTATGTAAGATTTATATTTTCTCTTCCTGTAGCAGTTCTATTTTCACTCCAGTTTGCTTCACATCTTTCCTTTTCTTCCCTACCCATTTTTCCCAAGACCACACTTTATAGTATCCCCAAAATGGGATATATGCAGAATTTCTCATCACCCTTGGGCTAATTGATTTTTGTGTGTGTGTGTGATAAGTGTACACAGGTGTACTTATAATGTATATATCTAATACTATATTTTATTTAATACATATATGTTTATATTATATATTACATAATAAAATATAGTATTATATATTTTATGTGTGTGTGTATTTTATATTGTTTGTTTTGTTCTCTCAGTTAATTTGTTCCAACAATTGCAAATCCCCTCCCCTTCAAAAAAAATCATGTCTGGCTCATTGAGCATAACATTAGAAAATCCATTACATAAGACTCCATTACATAAGAGTAAAACCATCTTCATTCAGCTTTATTACACCATTCCCATTCACTAGTTAATTTCATTTGTTTTATTTCATATTCATTACAATTTATGTCTTCCATTTCAAGTCACACTCCTCCATATGCTATGGTCGACACCAGTTTCACCACAGATACAGATCTACAACATTCAACGTGGGTTCGTCAGTCAAGGCATTCATATTTTGTCAGTAATATAGAGAACACGGAGACTATATATCTAACTTTATTTACATCCACACCACCTACATGTTTTCCTTTTAATAATGAAGATACTACATATATATATAATCTTTCTGTATAATCTATATACTGTATAATAGTTTGCTCATTTTGATTTGTTTTCACAACCACCTCCAAAGGCCAGTTTTAACCAACGTATGCTCCTTGTATTCTATGCAAGCTAGGATTTTTTATCTAGAATATTTGATAAACTACAATCTTCTTGCCTGCAGCCTATCCACAGAGATACATGTGGTATACTGATAACATGTGAGATGCCTTCTTTTCTTCCCTTGAAAAAGCATATTTAAAATTCTGATATAATGGCATGAAGTGCAAAATAAATAAAAGTTCAATTATATATCAATATTTGTAACTCCCTTTTTCCTCAGTAGAAGATAAGAGAAATGTACACCTACTGACCATGCTGTACATTTCAGCTCTTTACATGAAACAATACTTTTATTTATCTGAAAGTAGTAATATGATTGCAAATATGTTTTGTATATAGAACAGATTTAGCTCTGTTATACAAGAAATGTCATAAATGGAAATAAAGTTAAATGGGTTAATTAGTCACTACTGACCATTTTAATTACAAGAAAAAAAAATGGAGACAGATGTCAGGAAAATGCTCATTATTGGAATCCCAATAGATATGCATTCAGTTGAGTGAGCAAGCTTTGTGTAACTGATTACATCTCTTTTTACCCTCCCTCAGTAAATAGAAAAACTAATTATCTGCACACGATTAAGTTAATGCACATTTATCTACAACAATTCAATTCTGACTGTGAAATAATCTTTCTAGTCTATAATTACACTCCAGCTTAATTAGCATAATTTCCACAGCACATCCTTAATAAAGAAGTAGATATTAGGTCTGATTTTAAATGCCAAGGCTATTTCAGGCAAAAATCATGAAGGGGGAGGGGAAAGACGAGTCTATCAAACTTGGCTTTTTCTGCACATATATATCCTGCATTCAAATATGAAAAAATAAATACCCTCTGCATATCTTGGATAAAATTCACATTGAAAGAAAAAAAGTAAGAAATTTAAAATTTTCTTAATGTTGTCAACACATTTAAATTGTATCATCAAGAAGGCTGCCAAATTTTTCTTTTCAACTAAGATTACATAGTTTGAAATCAATCCACAATTATTTAAAACAAAGCTTTTCTTTTTTAAAAAGTACATTATTATTTAGATACCTTAAGGATAACTATAGTTTTTTGGCATATTAAGGATCAGGAGGAATTTCTGTTGTTCCTACAAGGCATGACATTCAAAACAGGTTCAGTATTATCTGCTGAAATGTAACTCAAATAAGCAATTTTAAATGTTTCATTGGAACATTTTAAGTGAAGCTGATTTGTCTGAAGCTTGAAATTTGAACCCACTTACTGAGAATATATCCCTACAGTTACCAACATGCTCTAACCTAATTTCTTTTTAAAATTCTGCAGAGAATGTAAAAATTGTAAAGGAGATACAAACAGCAGAAAATGATGTGAAGATACACATTAGCATTTATATTTCTCCAACAGATAAAGGATTCAGACCTATTTTCAGAGGATAAACTCTTAGTAATAGATATAATGTACTGTCATGATGAAATTTTAGCATCCCTAGAGTGTGTGTGACCACTCACAAACAGATGGTTTCAGAAAGCATGCTGGTTATCATTCAGAAGTCACCTCTTTTCATTGTGTGACAGATGAATTACTGAAAGCAAGTCACTACTCTGAATTTCTATTATGGACTGTACTTGCTCAGAATAATCTGATCCCATTATATATAGTTACACAAAATCTATTACTGACAGTTTATGTCAGCTATAGAGCTTTAATTCATTAATTTTACTATTGTGCTTATCGAAATAGATGACCCAATGAGGGATATTATATTTTAACACATTTATTACCATCTGCTCAGCAAAACTGACCTATGATAGTTTATAGTGTATAGCTATTATTTCTTGCACCATGTTCTTTATATATTTTTAAATATCTATGTGTATAAGAGCAATGTGAAAGTAAAAGGAAAATTGGAGGAATACTGAAAGTTCTTAACTGACCAAGAGAGGCATTCTATTTTCTGGTTAATTTTAAGATCACCAATAGTGTTTGTTCAGATTTTTTCCCTTTCTTGTCCTGTTCTTTCAGGGTTTTAATTACAAAAATAATTTCAAAGAATGAATTAGCCCATGTATAATCAAGTATAATAGCATTCTTCACTAATTTAACTTTTTGTCAACTTCAGTTATCAGACAAAAACTGTATTAGCAACAATGATACTCATTTTCTAGAAACTAGAAACTGGGAAAATGCAATCTAGCATTTACTCTGCATTACCCTGCAGCTTTCAGGGTAAGAGTATAAGTAATTCTAAAATTAGCCGTTATCAAATCCATTCTAAACTACTACCAATATCAAAATAAAGCCGCGGCTTACAGTTTGTATCAGTGACTGTAGGGGGAAAAAATCTGGTGCAGTTTTTTAGGGTATTTTGTAAAAGCTCCCATTGAAAGATTTAAAATGCAAAAATAATATATGATTCTTCTAATTTATCGCATTACTCAGGTAATTTAAAGCAGTCGCCCCTTTTGGGCACCAGGGACCGGTTCCTTGGAGAGAGATTTTTCTGTGGACCAGAGGTGCCGTGGTTTCACATGTTGCCTGCATCACACGGATGGGGCTTCACTTCTTTGCGCAGCCCAGTTTCAGAAATGCCGTGCCCTGATGCCAGGCCACAGACTGGAGGTTGGGGACCCATGATCTAAAGGATAAATTTGCTATAAATATGAAAGTCAACCCTAAATATAATCAAACCTAAATATACCCAATTTCTAGGTAATACTAAATACGTAAGACAGAATTTTATTAATGAAAATTTAAGTTTGCTTGTGTCCAGTTCCCAACCCAATATAAATATTTGCTATTAATTTTTCAGTCCTTCTGGTTAGATGAGCCATGAATTTCATATTCCATCTCAGCTGCTTAAAAAACATTCTATTGCATTTTGTTATTTATTTACTATTTGCACCGTTGTCACATTGATTTGTAATCAGTGACAATTAATTACAAGGATTTGCTGGGCTAAACGTAAAATATATACAGTGTGTATATGTAATGATAACAGACTGCACTATTGATCCATTCTATCTTTATCAGATTCTTTTAAAAAACTTTTGGTTAAGAAAACATAATATCTTCTACAAAGCAGCTCAGATGTAATCTCTGCAGATAATAAAGTACATGAGTCTGATTTCCAATAATGGATTTTAGTGCTCAAAGTATGAAAACATTTGTATTTATCTCTAATTTAGAGCATAGCTTGACTAACTGTTCATATTTATCATCAGTTTTTTGAACTTTTCAGTGCAACAATGAATATTGGGTTTAAATCCAGGTACAGCAAAGATATATGCAGCAACTTAGAGCATAATGCAAACTTTTAAATGGAATAGAATTATACGGATTTATTTATCAAATATGAATTATAATATTCAAAGGTGGGAAGGAAAACTAGGCAGCTAGTCCAGATTATGGATGCTAAAAGTTTGGAAACGGATGAAACCAAGGACCAGTCATTTTTTGTGATAGAGGACAAAACAACCTGCACAATTTAATATGGATGAGAACTACTGATGAATCAGACATAGAAAATCTCCAAGAAAAGCATTATGTCACAGATCAATGAAATGAAAAGAATTCTTAAAAAACTGTTAGTTAGCTAGACAGTATGTTTTGGAGAAAATGGTTGTTTTGAGAAATATTATATTCTCATCAATATTCTCATCAAAATGAAATAAGAGTGATTTAAATATATATTAAATCAGGAAGAGTATAAAAAGGGAATTCTTGGAGAAGTCAGCTTTTCAAAACAGACACCCTCCTATATATGGTTCAGGTAAATGATCAAGCTTTGAAATAGAATTGTACTAATTATTTGATTATGTGAATGCTGGGTTACCTGAACTAATTTGATGCAGGTGTTGCCTGTTTTAACTTGTAGCAGAATTATGTTAGTAAAAAAGAGAATATGACTCTTTTTGCCTCAGGTACAATTTAAAGTTTAATAATATCTGATTAAGTATGATTAAATATGGCATAGTTAAAACATGTAAGGAGAAACTTGGACCTGGAACATTATTAACTTAAGCAAGCATTTCAACTTTCCAAATAGTTATTCTGCTCAAAAACGTAGCTACTTCAACATTTGCTTTTAATGTTACATTATATTTGTCCTCATGCCATGTGGGATCAGAATTCTGAAGAATTTTGACTTAATGTGAAGAAGCTTAATTACTTCTATTAGCCATTGAGACTGGTGAAACAGATCACTTAAGCTCCCTCCATGACTGCTTATCAGAATATGAAGACTGGGATTTCTGGCTTGTTTTAATTTTAAGATTGTAGAGCTGGAAACCAAAAAAACCCCAGAGTTCCAACTCTGCATTATTAATCGAAGAAGAGTTATGATGTCAGAAGGGCAAATGAGAATAACAATGAAAAGACAAGAACACAAGATGCAATTGCAACAGTAAGATATGAGAGAGCAAGGCATGTGGAGCATATGTTCACTATGCAATCTATGTTCAATCATTTGATCTGCTTTTATTTTATAATTTTGTCTTTTTTAAAATTAACACATTATGGCCATTAAGAATGCTCAATTCTTATTTGGGTTCTTTCCCTGTGTACATTTCTTCTCCCTGGAATGTCTAAAAAAATTGTCTGCAAAGATGGCATTTTAGCAGCCTAAATGACAATAAATATCAGCATACGTGTTTCTAATATTTTTAAATGACCGAGAACCCTTTTGGCAGATATATTTACCTTTAATCTTCATATAAAATACGTAATGATACTGAATTTCTACATGCATAACCAGTTAGATATATCTAAAGTAAGGAGCAACCATATCCAACCTGGATATCTTCCCAGGCAAAATGGCCAAACCTGAGAATTCTAGAGGTCAACATTCACAGATTTTATGTAATTATTTGATTTGTATCTCGTCTTTTCCCAGGAGCTGTTGGTATTCTAGATATTTCTTCACCTTATACCCCTACATCCCTTGAAGTAAGTTTGGTTGAGACTAATGGATCAGAGAATTTCAATTGCTGGAGGTGGCCTTGTACCTGTTATTCCTAGCCCTAATCCAACTACTATATCACATATCGGGAAGAGGCAACTGGACTTTTTTTGTTTTTCCTTGAAGTTGTTTTGCTTCTCATCCAAGAAGCTTCTTCAGTTCTGACTGAATGGTGGGGAACAGAAGGATTTATATTCCTTGCAGTCATCTGATTGTTAGCACTCTTTCTGAGAGTTGTTGAGGCCACTTGGAGGTTTAACTGTGCCCACCTAGTCACCTGAATAGTGAAAAAGGGTGTGGAACCTTTTTGGATCTGTTGCAAGGACTGTGTTATAAACAGGAGATAGTGGTTTTGTATCCCTCCCCCTTTATTGAGAGAGGGCTGATCAATTTTAATGACCCCTCTTTCAAACCAGTGGTCCTCTCTGTCCAGAATGTGGACTTTGCAGTCTTCAAAAGAGTGGTCTTTGTCTTTCAAAACCCTTCCATCCGTTCTCTACCATTCAGTCAGAACTGAAGAAGCTTCGTGGATGAGAAGCGAAACATCTTCAAGAAAAAACAAAGGAAGTCCAGTTGCTTCTTGAAAGCTTTGGGACAACCATGACCTGAATGACTGAGAATCTCCATAGAAACAGATCTGGAAAATATCAAATTGGAGATGGCTGCATTGGTGCTTCTGTAGCTTTTTAGCAGTGCTCTTACTGGCATACAACTGAGAGATTTATCAGTATATTTATTAACAAATCTCCAAAAAATACAAATAATGTATTTCATGCCTTTAAGATTGAAAATTATTTCAATTACATTTTTATAAGTTACAAAGTACTGATCTGTATCATGAGCAAAAAAGGATAAAAATATTCTCAAGATGTACTATTGCATCAAATAACTGATATTTTAACATGCTCTGAATATTTTCTACTGAAAGAGGGGGTGAATCTTTTAATTCTTCATGCATAGCCTATATAACTCTTTTTAAAGGCAATTCATAGCACTCCTGCATCTGTCTGAAGTGAAAAATTGATGTTATTTCCTTTTTGGGTCTTTTTATGTGAAAAGATCAGATACCTTAATACAATTTCTCCTAGTTTAATAACATATAACTAACACTTTCTTTTCTTCATTCAAATATACTCTTGCTGATTGTAACTGAGCCCTAAACATGACATTTTCAATTGATTTTAGAAGTCTAGAACAATGCTGTTCATTCTTTACAACATGCAGTTTATAAAACAAGTCTTTCTCAAGTAATATTCACTATAGAAATACAATTCAAAATATGTTTTCTTTAATGCGATCAAACCACTAGTATATTATGTGAATTAAACAGATATAAATTGCTCATTAAATGACTCTCCATAGTCCCATAAAGCAATAATGAAACTGAAGGCAAAAAACCCTACTTACATTCAGCATATACTTTCTAAGAAAACTATTATAATATGAACTACTGCTATGTGTTATACAAAATCTGATTAGTAATACCATATTTAGAAGATTTAATTCATGGAAAATCTGTAAAAAATCCAGCTACTTTAGAACTATGTTTTGGGATTTAAATTTTGTATCAGAGAATAAAACTTTAGAAAATCAAAAGATATTTGAATTCGATTAACATTAGGAGGAATTGAGCAGATAATTTACCAAAGCAAAGAAAAGGGAATTGCCTATTATTTACTTTTTGTACTGAATACATGTAGATAAATTCACCACCTAAAGCAATGATGCAGGGGTGAAATCTAAATTTTGTTACTACCGGTTCTGTGGGTGTGGCTTGGTGGGCGTGGCAGGGGAAGGATATTGCAAAATCTTCATTCTTACCCCCCTCCAGGGGAAATTTCCATTC
>JANHFM010006705.1:266088-278901 GCA_032468115.1 Grayia smithii
TGTGTGTGTGTGGGGGGGGGAAAGAAACCAGGGTTGTCGTAGCTCAGCCTCTCAGTAAGCAGTTAGCTGGAAGGGCTGGATGTTTTATTTTGGATGATTAGTTATTGCCACGTGGGCTCTCTCGAAATATATAGACGTATACTATATGCAAGCAGGCAAGCAAGCACGCTCGCGCACACACACAGACACGTTCCAAGCACACATGCGAAATCGATCCTCCCTGGAGCCGAGAACAACCTGCCTACCACCCGATCTTTTAAATAAAGGTGGGTTAAATAAAGGTACCAGCGCAAATATTGATTCGATTTTAGAGTCGACAAATTTATCGGACAGGAGTTTTAGCTAAAATTGATCACATGGGTGTCCTCTTAGACTCCTGTGGTGCACTTTGGGGTGGTGGGGGTGGTGGAGGATCCTGCTTGAAAGGGTCCCAAGTTCAAAGAGAATTAAGTCTGTCAAACTTGAACATGGATTGTAAATTGCAGGGCATCTCTGGGGGAATCAGAGAAGTCTTGTTGGAGAAGTAAAATAGCAATGTTTAGCATGGCAGGGATTGGGAATAAGGTACTGTGTTGTGTATACCTTTTCCTGTTAAGTGTGTATCCAGTACATAAGGTGACCTAAACTCACTTTGTTAATATTTAGCCTTTTGAATCATTAAGATGGTCCATACAATTAGAAATTAGTTATGATAAGCAGTGTATTTGAATCCCTTTAGTGCTGCCATAAGGAAGCCCTTGACTTATGGGACCCAATTGCTAAGCAAGTTGATTGTTAAATGAATCAAGCCTAATTTTTATTACCTTTTTGCCATGATTGCTAAATGAATCATTGCAGTTGTTAAGTGAATCATGCAGTTGTTAAGCAAATATAGCTTCCACTTTGCTTGTTGGAAGCTAGCTGAGAAATCACAAATGGTGGTCACATGACCCCTGTACAGTGCAACCATGGCAAATACATATCAGTTGCCAAGTGCAACCTCAATTTCAACAAATGACCGTGGATGCTGTTACAGCCATAAGTACCAGGACTGCTCAAAGTTCCTTTTTTCAGTGCTCTTGTAACTTTGAACAGTCTCTAAATGAGTGGTTGTAAGTCAAAGATTATCTATAATTTTAATTTTACTGTGTAGTTATCACAGATAATGGGAGGATAATTTAAAAAATAAAAATAAAATTTCCCTCTGGACAATTTCCCTCTTGGCTCCTTTAAAAGGCAAAAAATTGTCAGTAATTTCAATTCACTATTTGTACTGTCTGCTAGAGGCACTAAATATCTCAAGCTTCCTTAAAGGGTGGCTTTCTGGATTTTGATTTGAGAACTGATCTAGGGAAGGAGTATTTTTCCAGACAGTTCAGGGCAGCTTCCTCAACCAGGTGCCTTCTCCAATTCTCAGCCAATGAAGCCAAAGGAATTTTGGAAATTTCAATGGCCACATATCTGAAAGGTGCGTTAGCAGACAGTACAGTGCCTTTGTGCATGGAATATTAGGGAATATGTGCAAGATTGCAACATATATTTCCTAATAACATTCCATGTGAATTATGTAATTTGCATCAGTTGTGTCATTTGCACAGTGAAATCATGGTATATGTGATGTCAGTCCCCCACCCCCTGATGGACAGTGATTCCACTGAAGTAATTCAATGCCTCTATTTTTTTAAATTTTCTCATTCTATACATTTAACATGGTTCAGAGTGGTTACTCTGTTTCCTGCCTTGTGGGCATTTTAGTCTGGTTTAAAATGTATTGAAGGGTAGTAATTAATCTATATTTAGGGATGCTTTGTAGATAAAACTTTGTTGTAGGATCCAACAAGATCTCTGTTTGATTGCACCATGTGCAGTTTAATTACTATTTAAACACTTAAAATTGATGTATTGGTTACCAAAATAGGAAACAAATTGAAAATGGGGAGTGTGTGTATATGTGTTTCTCTCTGCCTTCAGTAATTTGTGTCCAAGGGACAGTTTTAATACTTTCCAAATCCAGGAATAGATCTGAATTTAACCATGGATGATAAGGTCAGCATTTCTGTCACTTGTCTGTTGATCGCCTTCTTTCAGTATTCATCAAATAATGGCAGATTTATTTGACATCCTTTCTCCTATCACCACAATTAATAGGGCAAACCTAAGAGTCTTTTCAATATTCTTTGCAAATAGAGTACCTGATCATTTAAATCTATTTCCCACATTTATATGTGTCACCTTTTTTTACACCTTTGCTTACTTTATTAGGCAACGGTTGTGTTTGGAGCTCCTGCAAACACTTTTCTGCTCTTCATTAACGTTGTTTCATTAAAGTAAGATTTCAAGTGAACCTAAAATAAAAAGAAATTGCTGCTTCTTGCTGCTGTAAGAAATCCACTAACTACTCTTTCCCCAAGTCCTGTGACAGGACGGTTTAGACATGTGCTAAATAAATAAGCAACACTTATTTAGAAGTCAGAAAAATGTCCAGATCTCTAAATACATAACAGAGTTGTACAAAGCCTGGAACACTTTTTTGGAATCAACTTTCAAAGCCTGCACAAATTTAGGAATCTGTTGCTTTCATATACATTTGCCACACATGTATATTTTATTAATGCTGTTAAAAGTCTTAACATAATTAGGTACCCTGTTTCCCCAAAAATAAGACATCCCCTAATAATAAACCCAACCGAGCTTTTGAGCGCATGTGCTAAAATAAGCCTCCCTCTGAAAATAAGGCCTCCCCAAAAATATTTAAACGCAGAGCTGGAAATCAGGTAAGACAGCAAGAAAAGCCCTGTCTTGCTCCACATGTCCCAAAATAATAAGACCTCCCTGAAAATAAAGCCAGGCACTTATTTCAGGGTTGAAAAAAATATAAGACAGGGTCTTATTTTCGGGGAAACAGTATATTTTTTAAAAGATAAACATTCACCATTCCACCTCCACTACTAGTTCATATCTTCCGCTTAGGACCTACCGTAAATTCCGGCGTATAAGATGACTTTTTAACCCATTAAAATCTTCAGATAAGTGGGGGGTCGTCTTATACGCCGGGTACAGACCTTGCAAGATGCATGGCTGGCAAACTCTTTATTTTAATTGGAAAAGTTGGGGGTCGTCTTATACGTCCAGTCGTCTTATGCGCCCAGTCGTCTTATACACCGGAATGTACGGTATGTCTAACAATTATAGTATGCATGTTAGAAAATGAGCTAAAATTATATTGAAATAATTATATATTTCCAGATATAATGGAATCTTGTACTGAATCAGTTACTGTGTGCAAATAAACTTAACAAGGGTCTAACACTATCTACTGTACTTATGTTAACAGAGCCATTTCTTTTTAAGATGAAGAATTAATCTCTAGTACACAACTATATTTTCTTGATGTCATTATTTAAGTAGATAATGTCTGCAATATGTTAACACCCTAGGGTGCTAACATCTGAATCCACACAGCACTAAACTCAAATACATAAAAATGTAGTTGTATTGTAAAAATGTTAATGTGGCAGATGGCTAACTGAAGCTCTAAAATATGTAAGGCCATATGGTAAAAACTGATACATACCTTGAATATTATCACCTCTAGCCTTAATCCATCCCAAGCTTGTGGTAATAAAATATTAATCATATGTTGTATAATGCCTTGTTAAAATACTGTATTTTTAATGCCAAAAAAAGACAACAAAGAAGAACCTGTTCTGTACATCACAAATGTTTTCCTACTGCTAAATTAAGGATATATATTTTTGAATTTGGAAATGAATTACTGCTGTGAAACGGCTTGCAAATCACCCCTCCATTGGCATCATAATTTTCCCAAAGTAGTTAAATCTGGCACCTGCTACAGAACAGTTTTGCTCGCTCTCTTTCTAGACTCCTCAATTTGCACACAGGGCTATAAAAAGATTCAACAGTCCTGCCCTACTTGTCACAAAATAAAGAGAGCACCTTCTGTTAAGCTTCTGGTGTGCTGAGGCAACACATCTAGGTGAAACTTGCTGACTTCCACAACTGTTACGTATATGTACACATATGTTGTGTGTGTATATATATCTGTATATCTGCTCAGATAATAACATCTCACAATATTTTTGTTTTCAGCATTTTCTGTTTTTGGTATCCAGAACATCACACAAAACCTTAGAATGTCATGGAGTTAATGTAACAATTGCCTATAATAGTCCTTGCCTCCCCCTCCCAACGAGCATCTTTTATTTAAGCAAAATATAACTAAAAGCTGTAATAGGACCGCTAGCTCTTGGTTGCAAAAATATGGATGGTCATCACATTGCATCGAAGTGTTTTCTGTATGTCTTTCCTGCCATATATTGGTCCTCTGTTGTTTCTGGCCCCTATATTGGCAATACTAACTTTTAATATAGAAATGAGATTTACAAGCATATTTCTCAAATATGTCATCTTTTGATGAAAAAAACAGAAGATCAACCACTGTTGTAGTAAAAAAATGAAAAAAAAATCCAAATTGTCTTTTTAGATTATGCTCCATTGCTTGATTTGCTTCAGATATACAAGCTGGGGCTAATGTATTTCACTTGCCATTGTACCTCATTTGCTAGCATTCTTTGAAATAAGATGCTCTCCCCCCTTAATTCTGTTTTAAAGCCTTATAAAACTTACACATGAAACTTCTTTGATGAACAGGATGGCTCCAAATAATGAAAGAATTATTCTGGCTTTTTTTACTGTTTCATCTCAGTGCCACAGTTGCAGCTATGAAGGGAGGCCACGATCCCCACCAGGTGGCTATGTAATAATATCACTTTTATTTTGGTTGTCACTCTAAATTATCAACACTCTATGTGGTTGCAATTGCTACAGGATTCTTAATTCATTAATTATTCACTTTAACCAGAATAAATATGTTAGTAGTTAAGAAAACCTTCCCTATTATTGTTATTAATAAGTAACAGTAGGGGTCCTGAAATTTTTCTGGGACTTGAGGTTGTGCTGGAATTTGGAGTGCTTTGCTGATGTGAGAGACAAACAAGAGCTGGCATTTATTTCCTCCAGGAAATGCTCTTCTTTTGGGATCCCAAAAGGAGTCCCAATGATCAGCAGTGGGAGGAAGGAACTGCTCAATTGTTTAACTCTCCATGCAGTGCTCAGAACAAACAGGTAAACAAGTAATCTTGAAAGACATCGGAAATGAGAGGAAGTGGTTAGCACCTCTGCTAAAATAACTTCTAACAAGATTTTACAATAGTCCTTAGAGATGTGTTTCCATAGCAGCAAACTGTGAACACTTTCACCTATTTATCTCTAGGAAAGATTAAAAACAAGCTTTGGATCCAAGAGAAGAGAGATCCCAGCAATTTGAAAAAGACAGGAACAAAGGCCTTATTGCAGAAATAAACTCCAAACAAAACAAATTATAAATTTCCAAAGTGCAAAATGTTTTAAATTTTCAGTGATAATAAATATTGCTATTTTTTCAAATCTGGTTTTTTTCCACAAATAATTCTGTCACCTGATGCTTAAGCAACCAAAAACCCTTTAAAGAATAACCACAATGTGAGCTGCTCCCAGCTTGAAAAGGTTTCTTCTGTACTTAAGGATTCACATATGAAACACATAAGAATTCCAAACAACTTTTAAATGCTTTTATGTTTTGCTATGAAACAAATCAAGGAAAACTATCACAAAACCAGTAACACATTTTATGTGCCTCCCCCCACCCTTTTTTTTTTGGCCACTGCCTTCCTTAGTTTTGCAACTGTTATCCTTGTATTTGGAAGCATGTTTCTGAAACCTCATTACCAAAAAATAAATTAAGGAACAGGTGGTATGTATGGTGGAATGTGAATGGATTAAAAATAAAAAACCAGAGCTATACTAAGTGATAAAAAGAGTCAGCAGTTTTCAGCCAGCAAGCAGATCAGTAATTGTTATAAAACAAAAAAGATTAAATAAAAAGGAACTCTACATTACCAAGAAGCAATTTAATGTTTTCATCAAGTTTTTGAAACTATTTTTAGAAAAGAAAAACAAGTTTTAAAAGGTAACCATACCAGCCAATGGACACAGATAAGAGCCTGTACGGTGTAAATTACCATGTTAGATACTAATTTGAAATTAAATCCAACAGTGATGGAACAAAGTTTCCAGGCAACAATGTCAGGTGATAACAACACATACGGTCTGGGTGGTACGCTATGACAATTTCCAACTTTTAAAAAATGGTTTGGAACAGAAGTAGTTTTTAAAGCTTACTAGGCAATAATAATTCAAGCTTTGAATTCCCAGTATTTATTTTTCAAAAAATCAGAAAGACAAGCAGAAAGAAAAGAATGTTCTAGATGTCAGTAAAGAAAAATGAAAAGCAGAAACAGAAATGAATGTGTTTTTGTAATATCTTTTGCATGTTTGCTTTGATTTGGAGCAGTGTCAAGAGCAAAAAAAGTCCCAATATTTCCACAAGCACACACACAAACATCTTTGGCACTCTAGCAGCCAAAAGAAGTCATCTTCAAATAATCACAAAAGACATTTGTTCTTCAAAGCTGAGTCATATATAGTCTGTAGTTCTCTTCCAGGTTGTTTATATCTTGTTTCAGTTCAATGAAATTAAAGTAGCTTGATTTCACAATTGCAGTTTAATTCTTTATCAACTTCAGTGGCTTTTTTTTCACAAAAAGTAGACTATTATAACACCTGTGATTGAGTCTGTCTCCTAGTTACATTGGTACATTGGTTTTCCATGCTTGGCTGATATATGTGTTGGAATTTTTTTGTTTTGTATGCATTTTATCTATTTTTACTGGAAGCCACCTAAAGTCAGTATGTAAGATGACCAGCTATATAAACATGTAAATAAATAAAATTATGTTGTATTCTGGTCTCTGTTTAACAAAGAATAAACATTTTTATCTTAGTGCAGTAAGATTTCTAAGAAAGGATGATTTATTTTAAAGCTTTAATGGCCAAAAAGAATAATACAGTATGCTATTAAATAGTATATTTCTGAATTGGAGGATACTGATTTCTATTCTTATATTATTGTGCTACAACAGGGGTGTCAAACCAATTGCATCATGGGCAGATTGTGATGTATCAGGGTGATTTTTGCCTTTGCAGAGCCAGAGTGGATGTGGCCTGCATAAGCTGTATCCGGCCATGAGCCACCAGTTTCACAGGCCTGTACTACAGCATCAACTTTTCTGGCAGGAAAACCTTGCAGATTTGTAAGGAATTTGTAATTTACAAGATGACAAAGCTTCCTGCAGTAATGCTGATGGGAATATGTTGGTATTGATCATATATGGACAAATAATCTTGCAGTGAAAATATTTTGGAAGCCAGGAAATTTAAATGAGACTAGCAGGAAAAGGATGATTTGGAGAGAGCTATCATACTGTATTAGCCCAGAGCTACTATACTATATTATAGCAGCCCAGAGCAACTATACTATAGTAGCCCAGAGCTACTATACCAGGAGTGTCAAACTCAAGGCCCACGGGCTGGAGCCAGTCCACAGGGTGCTTAGATCTGGCCCATGGGGCCACCCTGGAAAGAATGAAGGACTGGCCCGCGGTGCCTCTGCCAGTGAAAATGGAGCTTGGGAGGGCTACACACAGCTCTCCCAAGCTCTGTTTTTGGCTGCAACAGCCTCCTGCAGCCCTCTGCCAGAGAAAGCGGAGCTCGGGAGGGCCGCACACAGGCTGCAGGACATCAAGCTGGCTACATTCATCCTGGCCATGCCCACTCAGCCCTCCCCCGAGTTAAAACACAATCCTGAGTGTTTCCGATTTGAAACTGGTTATGAGCCAATTATCTTTGATTTAAAAAAGAAAAACAGTTTTATGACTATTAGAATCAGAAAACTCAATCAAGAACTGGTCTTTGTGATTTCTCTCAATATCTACATATTGTCACTTAGAAACACATGAAAAGAACCAAATTTAGCTAAAGGATTAATATGAACAAGAGGGGATTAAAGTAGAAAATCTAATCAATTTGCAGTGGTTAATTAGATTTTTGTTCTCCCAAAAGTTATATTTTCTGCCTGTAGCAGCAACTAAACAATATCCAGTTCAAAATGATCACAGTATTACTTTATATCCCTAGTTTATAATTCAGAGAATGCTTCATTATTCTCTGCAACAAGTCTTTCTGGATATGTACACAGGAAACTGTCATAATAATTTGTTACTGCAAGAAAGGATTAAACACAATTTATTAGTAGACTGAATTAAAATTATAAATATTCTCTTGCAGCCTTAGTATGAATGGCTATCTAGATAAAGGTAAAGGTTCCCCTCGCACATATGTGCTAGTCGTTCCCGACTCTAGGAGGCAGTGCTCATCTCCGTTTCAAAGCCGAAGAGCCAGTGCTGTCTGAAGATGTCTCCATGGTCATGTGACCGGCATGACTGAATGCCAAAGGCACACGGAACACTGTTACCTTCCCACCAAAGGTGGTCCCTATTTTTCTACTTGCATTTTTTATGTGTTTTCAAAATGTTAGGATGGCAGAAGCTGGGACTATAAAGGGTGCTCACCCCATTACGTGGCACTAGGGATTCAAACTGCTGAACTGCCGACCTTTCAATTGAGAAGCTCAACATCTTAGCCACTGAGCCACCGCATCCCTGAATAGCTATCCATTAACAGGTAAAACAATGTATGGTCAGAATGACTAATTTAGATACCATACAAAAGATAATCTGCTACATTTATTTATCTTTTAACTATGAGCTCAAGAACTTTTCTTTCTGTGATTATACATTACATCCTCATTTTTAGATCTTTACTTTCCTATACAAATGAAAAAAGCATGTCCAGGATATGATTACTCTTTTTTCTGAAAGAATTCAATGGCATCTATGAAATTCTGAGCCACACTAGACTACATGGCCTGAAGCATGCATACCAGGTCTTTATGAACAGTAAGAACTTCTCTAGTAAAACTTCGGCATCAAATCTGAAAGCACTCCAGTAAAAAAACACCACAGACAGGAAAGCTTTGACCTGTCCCAAAGGTGATGCAAACATTCAAAACTTGGCACTTTTGGTGGACAAGAAGTCTGGAAACGGAGATGGATCACAATACTTACTGTTCTTCAAGCCGAGTCTGGGAACAAAATGCACTGGAGCAACAAGTACCAAAGCAGACATTGCCCACTGAGATTTATTTTCCCTCATTCTCCTACAGTTTTTTGATTTTTTTTTTTGGGGGGGGGGCTTACATTTGCCAAATGGCCTCCTGTCCACAATTAAAATATGAATGAGATTTCCCAGAATGAACCCTGACTGAAAAGGGTTCAGTCTTCTGTTTCATCCAAGACCCTCTGGAATGGAAACACTTAGTAGCCCCTGAACAATTTTCCCTAGAAAGGATAGGTTGGAAACAGAGTTAAAAGTTGTTCAAAACTGTTGGAATCAGGAATACTACTGCTTCCTTCAAGGCAGCTGGAATTACCCCCATTCGCAAGGCAGCATTAGTCATTGTTTAGATACAACTGCATGTAACCTTCTGGAGGTCTTAACCAATCAGAAGAGGCATGGATCTAGAACACAGGTGGCAGAACATAGAGCAGTGATGGCGAACCTTTTCGGCATTGAGTGCCCGAACTGGAATGCACGTGTGTGCCGGAGCCCCGGAAATTCGAAGACCAGCTGGCCGGTACACATCCGTGTCCAGCCACCTGGTCTTCTAGTTTCTGGCACGCACATGCACGCCAAAAGGCCAGCTGGTCTTCATGCGTGCCAGAGCCCTGGAAACCCAAAGACCAGCTGGTGTACATGTGTGCCCCAAAAATGAGAGGAGCAGCTGGCCACAGAGCATCTTCCCAGAGAGAATGCTTTGCGTGCCACCTCTGGCATGTGTGCCATAGGTTCGCCATCATGGACATAGAGCAGCAAGGACTCTGTCCACTTCTTTAAAATGAGCCAGTTTAAACTCTTTTTATATAACCAAGTTTATGTATTCCTTACTCCACAGGACTGGAGTCCAACTAAGGACAAGTCCAGTGCCTTGAAAATCTTCACAGTCACCCTACAAAGCTTCACCAGGCCCTTCTTACCCAGAAGGGACTTGGACATCTAAAATGGGGCCAAAGACCAGCTATCCATGAACACACTAAAGCTAACTCCTATGAGAAAAAGCCCCCAAATTTGGCAATTTAGTTGTTTTAAAGGGCCTATACAAAATTCAAGGCACCTCTTTTGGCTCTTCAAATCCCTTAATATTCTACAACATAAAAACAGCATTTTTAGTTACAGTATAGATTCCAAAGTATAAATAAAGTGCTGAAATGTGGTATATGAGGCTTGCAACCTGCTCTTCTGTGTTGTACATACAGGATGAAATTCCATGCCCTAAGAAAAATAAATTCAAACATATATGCTGATTCCCTCTAAATATACAGCCTTATTCCTATGTATAAAAGATTTGACTATTTTCTTTTTCTTTTTTTGAATCTGACAATTCTGTTTTTTGTCAGTTTCCTCAGATTAAAAGAATATGTGGTACAGTAGGATGTTGCTCAAATATCAGCAAATGTTTGGTTGGGCATAAGAATTTAGTTGATGGCTATGGGTATAAATACTGCACACACAAACACACACACATTTAGTGTTTGAAAAAAATCACAGTCAATCTAAATGAAAAGGTAAAGGACATTCACTATTAAATGGTCATTTAGCAATATCTCCTATTTTGGTACAGAAAATGTAATTTACCAAAATGTTATGTAATTTTGATAAAAATGTCTAGTTATCTACCTATTTATATACTAACTAATAACAAGTCCATTAAGTTTCATGAGGCATAAATAGGAGTACAATAAATTGTATTACGGTAGAGCAAATCAACTGTATTCCATATGTTAAGTGGAATGCTTAGTTTTAAAAGGCAGAGTAGACATATAGAAAAATTGATGGAATGCAGAAGTAATGGAGGGTGAAGAAAAACTATATACAAAAGAAAAATAAACTAGTGGCAGATTCTACACCCACCCCCCAAAGCAAAATAAAAGAAAACTCCAGCAATTCCATATAAGCTACTGTGCCATGATGGAATAAAATCAGAAAGACATCTAAGGGTAAAATTGTTGTAGTAAGGCCTGATTTTAATTACTCTTACATAAATAGGAAAAATTATTGTTCTGGCCTTAGCAAAATGTGAGAATTGTTAGTAAGTGCAAACATGATCGTACAAGGCATGGTGAAGCTCTAACAGTCCCTTTGAAAATGAAAGTACTGTGAAAAATACATAATGTAACGCATATCAGTTTAACAATTTACCTAAGATCTGTTACTAAATTCTCAGCATTTAAAGAAATCTTAAGCTTGTTCTGTGACATTATGAATAAACACTCTATCATAGATCTTTTTCTGGTTACATTTACTAATATTGTTTTATCTTTTGTATAGAAATATGTCTTTTTTCTGTACATCATATAATTTGATTTAATATAACCATCATTTTTTAAATAAATGTGTACAATTGAAATGACCAGTTAGATCATATGGACAGAGTGATAATATGCTGCCACATATATATATATATATATATATATATATATATATATATATATATATATAACATATTTAAGCAGGAGACAATTCTTGCCCCCGGAAACAAAAGTACTTAAAAGCTGATTAAGCCATGCAAGACATTAAATTTACTCCCATCCCTTCCAATTTGGCACATGAGGCTTCTTTGGTCCTTGAAGAAGAATGAGTAAACACACATGAAGCATTGATTTCGACATGACACAGGTAGCTTAAGCCCCAGAGGGACTGTGAGAATTGTGTTATCCAGAAAAGAGAAAGGAAAGAACACAGAATATTGTAAGGTATCATAGCACTGAGTGATATGTTAGTCATTCAAGGTCTCCCCCACAACACAAACACACACCCATAAAGGCTTTCCAACTTTTACTAGCTAGAGGCAATGCAACACAGCCATGAAAGCTCCAGGTGAGACACCGGAAATGAACATTAAAACTGTTTTCCATCTAATGCGCAACTAAGATTTGTGATCACATCAAACATGCAGATTTAATGACTGGCCTTCTTTGGAAAGTCAATTCTGCCAAAATATGTATGGATGTATTTATTAAGCTTCTATACCACCCATCTTGCCTGGAAGCGACTCTAGGCAGCTTAGAACATAGAATAATAGGGTTGGAAGGGACCTTGGAGGTCTTCTAGTCCAACCCCTTGCCTGTGGCAGGAGATTCTATACTTGTGATGGCGAACCTATGGCACCCATGCCACGAGTGGCACATGGAGCCATATCTGCGGGCATGTGAGCCGTTGCCCTAGCTCAGCTCCCAGCGTGCATGTGTGTGCTGGCCAGCTGATTTTTGGCTGGGCCCACCTATGCCACACCTCCCCACCCAGGAGTCTCCACATGGCCTGTTTTGGATGCCAGGTAAGTACATGGCTCACATGGAGGCTCTGGGAGGGCGTTTTCGGCCTCCGGAGGGCCTCTGGGGGGTGGGGGAGGCTGTTTTCACCCTCCCCAGGCTCCAAGAAAGCATCTGGAGCCTGGGGAGGGCGAAAAAAGGGCCTACCGGGCCCACTGGAAGTTGGGAAATGGGCCATTTCCAGCCTCTGGAGGCTTCAGGGAGGCCTGCTAGGCCCAAAATGGGGCGCGGGTGTGTGTGTGTCATGCGCGCATGCGCAGGGAGTGTGTGTGGGGGTATTTTTCGGAGTATAAGATGCTCCTACCTTTTTTGGTGAGGAAAGCAAGAAAAAGAAATCTGCCTCTGCCTTCCAGCAATTTTGCCTCGTTGCAGCAAACAGCAAATAGCCTGCTTTACTTTCATTTTCGTTTTCAGCAGAGCTTGATTAGCA
>JANHFM010006705.1:282168-294689 GCA_032468115.1 Grayia smithii
CTATTCTATTCTATTCTATTCTATTCTATTCTATTCTATTCTATTCTATTCTATTCTATTCTATTCTATTCTATGCAGGTGATGATTCAATTATATAGTCATCTACTCTGGAATTCGTTTTTCTGTTTTATAAGATGAGCATCTTTAAGAAATTATTTTCATGATCCATGGGCCATTTTTATATTATCCACTTTGTGTATTAATACAATCTTTGCCACTTATTTACTTCTTTAGTAACATTTATAAATTTTTAAATATATCTAACCCATATCTTCTGCTATGGTATCCAGAATGTACAATACAGGCCAAATGAATAGTTAAAATGGTCATATTTTTCTAACATGCTTTTTCTAATTTGAAAATATAGAAATGTTGTTGCTGCTTTTAATACAGATAGCCCTTAGCTTACAACCATAATTGAGCCCAAAATTTATGTTGCTTAGTGAGATAGTTAAGAGTCCCCCCCCCCGTTACAACCTTTCAGGCCACAGTTGCTAAATGAATCGCTGCAAGTGTTAAATTAGTAATATGGTTGTTAAGTGAATCTGGCCTCCTCACTGACTTTGCTTATCAGAAGGTCACAAAAGATCATCGCATGATCCCAGGACACTACAACCATCATAAACAGGAATCAGTTGCCAGGCATCTGAATTCTAAGTACATGACTATGAGGATGCTATAATGGTTGTAAGTGTGAAAAACAGTCATAAACCACTTTTTTCAGTGCTATTGTAACTTTCAACAGTCACTAAACAAACTGTTGTAAGCCTAGGACTACCTGTATTGTCTAGATTGCAAGTTGCTTTGGTCTCTTCAACCTTGCAGTCCCAGAAGGAACTGCCTGGCAAGAAAGAGACATACCTGGTCCCCTCCATTGGCCAATAAAGGACCACCAGAAGAAGAAGAGATACAAAGAAGAAGGGAGGCCGAGTGCAGAATAGGAACCAAAAAAAGGTGATGAGCCAATCTATTACAGCTTCAAGGTTGTTGTTTCTGTTTAATTACCACAAAAAGGACAATAAAGACTTTTTATGGTCTAATATGGGCTAATTGATTATAAGTGAGCCACGGCTTACTGAAACATTGCAATTTTACTGCAAATAATCTCAGGTTCAATCAGTCACTGCTACTCCAAATAAAAAGTGTCCTTACATTCCCAGATACACTGATTGGTCAATGCAGCCCATTTTTTCCTGCCCCTCAGGGTAATCTGTTGCGTGAGATTGAAGCAAGCAGTGGCTGAGTCCAGAGTCAAAATTAGATATAGATGCTCTTTTTCTCAGATACCTCTTTTTTCTCTTTCTGAAACTACATTCTCTCCATTCCATGCTGCAGGCTGCAGAAAAGGTCACCACTCTTAACAAAGGCCTGAATCAACTTTCTGTATTTGGCTTTGAGATTAGTTCAAAGGCTGCATGAAAATTAGTCTTATGGCCTCAGGCTAGCTAACAGTAATTTATTGAGTGGATCAGTTGCTAGACTTAGCAAACAATACTTTGTTTGCTAAACAGGGACAAAATGGGTATTCAACAGTATGATACAAAAGATAAATCACACTATTTTTAGACATCCAGCAGGTAGTGCCTACAGACACCTTCAGATAAGAAACACCACCAAGGAACAGTAATACATCTATAGGCTGTAGAGGACATAAACTGAATGTACATTCACATTTCTTCCAACTTTCTTCACTCCTCTGGAAAAGGAAAGTGTACTAACGGAAAGTGTACTGTTAAAACAACATGTCATTTGCTCAACTTAATATTTGCCACTCTCTGGTAATAACCATGGCCACAACTACTCCACAGATCATTCTATATCTTTCATAATCTTATGTATCTTTTATTATGTGGGCCTTTCAAGAACTGGACACATGATTGGAACCATCAAATGCAGATCATTAGCAATGCAAACAAGTAAATAATTAAAAATGGACTTCTCCTTAAGCCAAGACTGATTCCTAGTGATAGGATCCATAGTTTTTTTTTTTTTTTTTACAGAATTATGGAACATTTGCTAATTATTTCTTCCAGGATTCCCCCCCCCATCTCTCAGTCTAGCCTACAGTGATTTTCTTTGAAGGGTGGGATATTATAAAAATACAATTAGAGAACAAATGTTTCTTAATTTTGCCTCATTTTTCAATCACACAGCACAATGCTAAAATAGATTACTTACTACCCTATTGTTTTAA
The DNA here is from genome assembly GCA_032468115.1 of Grayia smithii. Classification (NCBI taxonomy): domain Eukaryota; kingdom Metazoa; phylum Chordata; class Lepidosauria; order Squamata; family Grayiidae; genus Grayia; species Grayia smithii. The sequence goes on from JANHFM010006705.1 coordinate 284,363, forward strand.
AGGATAGATACTTGAATATATTCCAGGTATTAGAAAAAATACTTCCCAACTAATTCTTTTAAATGTCACATTTAGCCACATAAATCAGATGAGAAAACACATGAGCATGACAGCTGGTGTTACAGCAGTATCTTTCAAGTGGTTTTTACAACAGCAAAAATTCCCCACTGAAAAGAACAGAGTTTAGTTATCTGATTACAAAGATCAATAACTGCTCTTCAATTGCAAGGATTTCTTTTTAAAGAAAAAACCACCAGGTGTTTCCTATGGAATGGGAACCATAACACTTATCAAATACTTTAATATTATTGGAAACAAGAAATAATTCTAAAAATCTGTTTCATAGCATCGCTAGGCGTCAGAGAAATGTAACACCAGCTAAATAAGAAACCATGCATTCATTCAAGGAATATGCTGTTCTGATTTTTTTAAAAAACTTTCTTCCATGGGGCTTTTCTACCTGGCAAGAAGAGTATGGTGGAGAGGAAAAGAACGTTATAGGTCAACAGCAAAGACTTCAAACCTACCGTAAATATACTTCTTGCTTTATAAGAAATCCCAATGAAATCAGCAGTGCCTCACTTCTACCTTAGCAGAACTAGGAGAATACGATTTGTTATTCGGCACTTATTTTCTGTTGGGATCCTCACTTATTTGACCGCACGCTGAAACACTTCAGTTTACAAGCAGGAATCGCTTAAACCAAGATTTGGGATTAGGAAGGAGAACGTGAGCATCACCCTTCCGCCCCTCCCTCCTTTCCGAACCAAAGCAATCAAAATTACAAGCGTTTTTTTAGGATTATAGATCTGTTTCAACGGACCTTGGAGAAGGCGCCTTCAAGAGAGTTGGAAAGGAAAAAGAGCACGTTCTCTCTCACCTGCTAGGCTTCCGGGTCTCTGCAAAGTGGCCGTGGCATATAGTTCCTGGGAATGTTTGCTGTACTGCTCGGAAGGGTGGACCAACCTCTTGGTGGGCGAGAGGGTCGCGTAGGTGCCGATGGTGGAGCTCAGCTGATGAATGGGGGAGGAGATGTTGGACTGGATGGTGGGAGGGGAGGTGACCCGGATCGGGGAAGGCGAGAGCCCCGCCGAGGAGACGACGATGTTGATGGGCGAGCTGGTGCTGTAAGACTTGGCGAGGCGGCTGGGCGACTGCTTGGGAGAGGAAACCCGCTGCGTGGTGCCGTAGCCGCTGCCGCTCTCGGAGGCGGAGCCCGCCCGCTGGAGCTTGGTAGGCGAGCCCACCTGCTGCATGGACAAGGGCGAGCTCACTCTCTGCGCCGGCAGCGTGGAGCTGGAGTAGTAGAGGGCCGGCGAGTGTGGCTGCTGCGAGGAGGAGGAGGAGCAGGAGTCCGGCAAGTGGAAAGCGCTCCCATGACTGGGCGCGAAGGTCTCCCTGGGCAGCGTCTGCGACGGGAGTGGCGGCGGCTCCGAAGTGGCGAGGTGGGCAGTCCGGCCAGTGGTGCCCTGCAAAGGAGGGGGATGGGCGGGGAGAGCGAGTAAGTAAACAAGCAGACGAGCGCCGGTCAACGGAGGAGACGGTTTTAGCCAGCCCACTCCCAGCCCTCCCTCCCTGCCCCCCTGCCGTCCGGAGACCCGGGAAAGGAATTAAACGCGCCCCCGCGGCACATTTTTGAATCTTTACCGCGGTTGGACCCACATACTTTGAAAATAAGCACTTAATTACTGCGCAGATGCCCTCGTTATATAGGTTGAGGCTAGGCTCATTGCTCACTCCTTAAGCAGGTCTCGAGCATCTGGCCTATATTCTGGTTTGTTGTTAAATAAAGTTCATTTTCGTCCTCTCTACTCGAAAGCTGTTCTACTATATTCACTCGAATGTGTCGTTCATGGCAACTACGGTTACATCTTTAGCATGCCGTAGCCGAAATAAGGTCATCTAGTATTTAAAAGGTTCAGCGTTCAGGGTTGTTGTTGTTTTTTTCCTCTACCCCGAAGCACGCTTGGGGAAATGGGCACGTAAACGACTTTCACCGCGAAGTTTATACTCTGAATAATAATCATATTTGTGTAAAACACCATAAGTGGCACAAAATGTAGTGTGCACCTAAGGTAATTTTCTCCCTCAAGAGGGTCTTGAAAATAGTCTGCTGGGATATTCAAAGTATAATAGCCCTCATTGTAAATCACTTCTTAGGGTATTTTGGGGAGGGCCTTAGCTGATACACTAGCATTAAAATGTTATTCTAAGGATACTCCATGTTGTGCAGCAGCTACCTTAAAATGTATTGCCTACAGAAAGAATTACCACTAATCCTTCAGTTCTGTTGTATGCATTTACAGTTTTTCATGCATGTGTTAAGAAACAGAATGTCTGAAATGATCTAGCCTGGGGTTTGTCACTAACTGCAATAGAAATATTTATTATCCTCATTTACAGGATTATAATAAACTCCGTTTCGTAAAACGATAACATAAGGCAGTAGAAGACATACATTTATTTGTACTCTCAAACAACGGAAGCTTTTTTCTTTGACTTACCAATTAAAAAAAACAACAAAGCAAATACTAATTTAAATGTCCCTTTTGAAAGCAGTCAATAATCATTTTTATAATAGCCTGTTCTCCAATATGAAAGACAAGCAATATGATGCTTGGCACCTTGTTCTACTTAGAATTCTTGGATAGGATTCTATTTCTAGAATATTAATCAGTTATCAGGATCATCAATTGACCTCAAACTTTTTTGTGATACACCTAGGTCAGTGTTTCTTAACACTGGCCACTGGAAGATGTGTGGACTTCAACTCCCAGAATTCCCCAGCCAGCAGAGCTCGCTGGGGAATTCTGGGAGTTGTCCACACATCTTCCAGTAGCCAAGGCTGAAAAACACTGACCTACGTAGAACCTCACCTTGAATACTATTCCCTACATTCTAGTTGGTGGAAACAGTTGCTGAAGCGCAAATTCTCTTGCATCGCAGAAACAAGTTGGAGAATCTGTTTTCTGACCTCTTAGGAACTTCTCCCTTAGCCTTGAAAGAGCTGGCTAGCATATGGGTCAAAACTTATTTTTTCTAATTGCTTAAATGCAATTAAAAAGAAATCATCCAATATTTTCTCTACTGTTTTTCAATTTGATAAATATGTTTTTGAAATTTTTTGGGGAAATGCGGATTTCTGTGAAAACCTTATGGAGTACAGTGACTTTGCACAGTTGAGAGGTGTATGTGAATGTCATCTTTTTCTAGGTAAAATCTTTTATCTACCCTTTCTCTCCATGCTCCAAATCCCAAAAGGCTATTTCAGTTAGAAAATGATGGTAACGAGAGAGGCTTAAAAGTGAGTGAAAGAACAAAACTCACTGTGGTGGCACTATCTTAACCACTTCGATAAGTTCAAAAACTTTATCAGAAGAATTTTTTAAAAAGTCTTTATGGATCCCAGTAATAAATTTTTGTTTTGTTTGTTGTCATTGCTAATTTTAAATTGCTGTTCACTATTGAACTGTACAGTAGACAGCTTTAGAAATCAATAGATGGATAAATCTCTTCTGGGAAGAAAACTGAGGAATTTCAAGTGAGTATCTATTTGTCCGTTCTTCATCAGTTCATACAGATAGAAGGGGAATCTGAATGCAGTCATATTAAGAAGCAAAAGGGAGTATGCTGTTTTCTTTTTTTTTTAAGGCGGATGGGAATTGTGATATGTATCCATTGAAATATTGTACACTGCTATACCCAAATAAATGTTAGCGCACAATCAGTTTATATCGTACAGTAAATATGGATGGCTTCTTGTTTATAGCTGATAATGTTAGTAAGGGTTAAAACAGTTGTCTTCTACCTGATGTCTCCCAAATGAGTGGTGGGATTCTACTGGTTCGGACTGGTTCTGGAGAACCGTTTTCTCCAACTTTCAACCATGAGCGAACCAGTTCTTTCTCTCTTTAAAGTGGGCCTGCCTGCCTGCTCCTGTTATACTTTCCTATATTTCTGCTTCCAAAGCCCAGTTGATTGGGGCAGCAGAGTGGATTGCCACTCCTCAGCTGTTTTCCTTGCTCTCAGCAACGCGGAAGTTGAATTTTCTGCAAAGTGCATGTGCGCACTCAGTGAACTGGTTGTTAAACTGGTAGGATCCCACCACTGCCCCAGATGTGTTGGGAATCCCATTTCCAGCCAATAGTTATTGGCTGGAAATTTGGGGAATGAAAATTATATAATATAACTGGAAGACACCAGATTTAGAAAATGCATTAAACAAATTCATGTAGGATAAGTGTAGTAAGGTTAGCTCAGCCTTGAGTTTAGAAAAGGGCATGTTTGAATACCAGTTGGAGCAGGCAACATGCATCATATAAATTACCATCATCTGGATGGATGGCATTAGTAACAGGATGCTAAACTACAAACATTTTTTTTTGCTGATTCATGGTAAAGTTTTATCATTTCATTCATCTAAATTTATGACTTCAGTTTGATTCTAGAGATTAAAAATAATCACTGAGATTGCAAATGCATACATTTTAAAATTAAAATTTAAAAGCATCTGTGAAACTTTCAATATACAAAACTACTCTAAGAAAGCTAAAATACAAGACAGCGGAGACTGGTGTGGGCATCCTCTTTGCCATTTGGAAAGGACCTAATTCTTTTTATAAAATAATAGCTGGGTTCAAATCCAATTCTTGAAAATGTAGAGGGATTTTGTTTCAACTTGAAATGTTACAGTGAAAACTGAAGTGAATGAAGAAAATGTAAAACACACACACACACACACACACACACACACACACACACACACACCAAAACACTGGCTTTGCATACAACCATCTAGTTCTCCATTTCTTGTGTTCTCCATTTCAGCATATATACCAATATAGGTATGTGTTTGTGTGATTCTTGTGTACAAGAATTCTATGCAGCTATCTCTTCCAATCTAAAAACAGTTATTATTTATTTACCAGGCATATAAGAAAGTGAGGGCTGAGATGGAGCTGTGGAAAATTGTGAAATCAATATTGGATCCAATTCAAATAGAAATTTCATGTTGAATAAAAACCATACTTTGTGAGACATATCTGCACAAAGCTACAGGATCTTGCCAGTTATATATGGAATTTGCCTTACATCTTGTAAAAGAGATAAGGAGGAGGAAAAGAAAGTTCTCAGCAGTTGCTTCTTGTTATAAATTTCAATTATGTGCCTAAACACCTTCTGGAACACTAAAGAATAAAATCTCTTATCTCTCAATGTAGACGGCATTTTAGTTTCTATCAGACATCTTAGGCTGAAGAGATCAACCAGAGCTGTTAATCTTGTAACATTAAAATCTTCTATTAACTGCAATTGGACTGAGATAGCTGAGCACTCCATCAAAAAGCACACACTGTTTTTAAAAATAATTTTTGTGGCAACACCCCTTTCTGTTTGTTTTTCCTCAACATACAGACATTTTATTTGAAACAATGAAAAATGCCTCCAAATATTGGAAATTGACGTGACTTTTCCTTCATTTTCATTTTTTCTGTTCAAGATCAACCAGAGAAGTACGATAAAAGAGAAGAGCTACATGCTTGCAAAAATTAGATTTTTTTCAGTTAAAATTAATAAACTCTAAAATATATTTAATATATCTTTTCATCCCAGATGAATTTTGCTTTATTTTGTTCAAAACATAACCATTATAATGGTAAGTTTGCAATTGCTTTTGACTTTGTACAATATGCAAAGCTATATCAGTCAAACCAGATTATGGCTCAGCATATATGATCCTGCAAAAGATTCAGCAATCTTAAGGATGTGTATATTATAATTAAGTGTTTATATGTGTTCCTCTTAAATATTTTTTATTCAATGAGCCTGCAAATATTTTAAATGTTTTTTTAAAAGGTGGATTTATTTTATATTAAAACAATTAAGATTGTTCTAACTAAAGATTTAGTATATTTGGGTATTTCAAATACAATATGTTGGGCATGTATTTCTGGTTATTTTATTTTGATATGAACAGTTGCTTTATTTCACTTCAGGATAAACCTTGAAATATTCAGTAGGAAGCTTTCTGAATTTTGCAGTGGTTACCCTCTCTTGGGCCCTGGGGAAAGCTGATAGACTTTTAGATGCAGTAGTTCCTTACTAGTGAATAACAGCTGAAGTGTAGAAATTAAGGAACTGGGTCTTTGCATTTCATAGTCTTTTCTACTGTTTAGAACAATATATTCATAGAGATATCACAGATACTGGGGAGATCATAGAACATGCTGAAGTTGTTTTTATCTGACCTTTTCTACTGTTCATATGAATATATGGAGAAGTTCATACTGGTATATAATGTTAACCCCATTCAGTTCTTCCACAACTGAAGATATATCTGTCCCACTGTGAACCTCCATAATCGCTTAGATCAGCAGGAGAGACCCCTTTGAAGATGCCATTGATACCATAAGTTCAGCCATGTGGAAGATGGAAACAGGTCTTCCCTATATGACACCCAGAATGCTTTCTCCAGGGATGCACTACTTTCCTATTTATGAAAATAGAAATGATGCATCTCCTTTGCCAATTTTTTAAAACTTTGATTATAATTGTAAGCATTTGATTTTAAGTTTAATTGTATTGATTTTATTGTTGAATTCTGCATTTTTAATTTTATGGTTGTAATCTTCCTTGACTGCTTCTATAAAGAAAAGTGTGGGGTATATATTTTTAAATACTGTAGTAATATTTGTATAAATGTATTTTGGGGGTGGGGTGTTTTCCCGAATCAGGCAAATGCTAGGTCAATTGTTCTTCAGACTAAAGAGTGGAATTCTATGAAAGTAAAGAGGAAGTGCCACCTGTTTTCTATCCATTTTAAAGATGAATTTAGCAAAATACCTGAAGACAGTTTTTGTCCTGATTTCAGAGGGATAGTGAAGGGGTTTTAATCCACTTTGTGTGGCTCACAGCAGGTTTTAATTCCACCTTTAAAACAAGTGGAATTATTTACTGATTTATTTTCTAAGTCTGTTAGAACCAGAATAAACGTCATGGCAATTCAGAACAGCATGAATTCTCAACAAAATGTATGGAAGAAACAATTTCAAGTGAAATTGAGAAAAAGGTCAATTTAGCCATCTCAGCAAGTTCCATCATCTTTACCAACCATTCCTCCATTGCAGATAGCGTTGAATCTTTTTATCTTTGTGTATATAATAATCTTGCTGCTAAATGGTATGACATTTTTCAACTTCATCAATCCCCCCTTCACCCCAAAATACCTTTAGTCTCAGTTGTAATTAATCTTTAGAATCCTGTAATTCTCTTTAATCAGAGAAAAAACTATCTATCTTTACTGCTGATTGGAAACTTTTTCATTAATAGAAAACATTGAACTTATGGTCTATAGTTTTTGATTAGATAAACAGATTACAGAAAGAATAGAGTTATGTTATAACGGTAGAGTAAAAGGTAAGTTTATAATTGTACTGCAACTGCTGTAAAAAAGATTGAAAGCCACTTTGTTGCATCTTTATTCTTACTTTTCTATTTTTCCTTTACTTTTTTTGTACTTTTAGGTTTCTTATTGATTTTTTTTCTTATTGTATATTAATTTTGATTAATTTTTATCTTTTTAAAAACCTTTAAAAGAAAGGTATTTATCCATACATTACATTTTTATGTTTATGCTAACAACTAAAATTTTGCCTGCTATAATAGAAAGTAATCAGAAACCTAAACTGGAGTTTCTGTTCCTCAAGAATGTAATAAAATCTCCAGGCTATACAATGTGAGCCTTAGAGTGGATAGCTGGATCAGTTTATCAGTGATAAAATGTGTCTCAGTCATTTCATTCTTCAGTAAAATATGTGATTTCAGATATCATTCTGGAGATTTATTCATTCAGATATCATTCTGGAGAGTCTTTCTACAGTCATTGCATTATGCCTTGTGAATTAATATTGTGCTGAACAGTATGAGTAGGATGAACAGATAAGCTAACAGTTTAGTTATGTAAGTTGTACATATTGTATTTTTTTCAAGTCATTTATACGGTAAAACTGCTTTATGATAATAATAAAAAGAACTACGTATAGACATACGGAAATGTTACATTATGTGAGGTGCATTTTAAATAACAACTAAAATTCCTATGATTGTTATCATAAACAGAAAAAGAACTCCAAAAACTGTTACAGTCCTTGGGACCCAGGACAGACTGGTGATGAGAAGATATGTTTTGTATTGTAATCACACATTATTTTCAAGGTTGCAAGCAATTTATAGATTGAAGAAACTGGCAGTTAATATGATAAAATATTTAATCCCATTCCTATGATATAGTTTGTATGTTGGCTGATGCTGTTGTTGAAAATTAATGTTTTCATTCCTCAATCTTAAAAAGAATAGAATGGAAATGAAGTAAGATCAGAATCAAGGGCTTTTATATTTTTTAAGAAAGAGAAATTATTCCCTAAAAGTATATTTTCTGAGAAAGAATGTGAAATGAGATTGGAAGATAAATCACAGTAACAATAACTGGTTCAGAAATGATTTCTTCTATAATTTGATAAAGTCATCTATGCCCTGTATCTTGATCACTGTTCAGATTGAAATACAAACCATAAACTGAATTTGCAAAATTCAACTTGCTGTATTCATGACTATAGCAAGAAACTGGCAAAAACTTGCAAATCACAATCATGTGACTATTGGATGTTGCAACTAGTCATAAAGGCAAGCTGGCTGCAAAGCACCTGAATTACAGTCATGTAACCCTGGTGTATTTGTGGCGGGCATACTTTATAGGGTGTAAAGTACTCACTGTAGTCCAATTGTAATTTTGAACAATTATCAAGTGATAGGTTGTAAGTTGAGGACTATCTGTATTTACAGTCAGCCGATTTTGTCATGAAACAGTAACAGATTGCTATTATTTACATTAGTTTAATTCTTATAGTTAGGGTGAAGAGGCATTTTTAGATAAAGAGGACTGATAAATATTTACAGACATATTTACAAAGCCTATACCTTTAAGGAATGAGAGTATAGAAATGTAAAAAATAAGAGATTTTGAGATTTGCATTAAATAATAAAAAGACATTCATTCTAATCATGAGTATTCAAAAAAGTGGATTACAATAAAGCATCTGGGGAAAAATAGACATTTCTGTATGCTTGCATGCATATATATTGTCCAATCTCTTATTAAAAACCACCAGTGATGGAGCAGCCACAACTTCTAAAGGCAAGCTATTCAACTGATTAACTGATCTGGGATTTCAGAAATAGGCTGAATTTGAATCCTCCATCAAATTTAAAACCATTGAAACCCTGTCTGAGGTGAGACTCAGCCAAAAAGCAGATGAGACCACTATATGGGGAATAAAGTAGATTTTAGGCTAAAGGTTTGCCTTTGGTGTTGGAATTGTGATATGCCTATTTTGGTGGCATAAGGGCTCTGCTTGTCAACCTTCATATTCAAAGGTGCAGTCCCTGTAAGGCATATGAAGGTGCACCCCAGCATTTATCCACAGCTAAATAAAAGATTATGACATAATACAAAATGTATATATATCCATCCATCCTTCAACAGGGCTATTCAACAGGGTTATTTCTGAGTGTTGCCCAGCTCTTTAAATGAAGGCATTACATTAGGATCCCCATCCTTGTGCTGAGGTGTTGAGGATCCAGGTAAGAGCACACCACTGAAATGACCAGTTGGTCACAGGTCATCTACTAAATATTTCAAATTAAGTTTAAAAACAGAAGAGATCCAAGCCCATCCTTACTTGGTCAGAATGTCTGACCAACTAGGAATAATACAACTAGTACATAATTGAATTAGGAAAATAATATGATAAACAAAAATGTGAACATAGTGCATAGCTACTATGAAAAAGTTAAATGATATTTATTATTTGTTAAATTTGTTTGCCACCTATCTTGTCATGGGGCTACTCTAGGTGGCTTACAATAATAAAAAACAAGGAAGAAAAATGAAAGGAGTATAAATAGAACAAAAATAAAGTAATAGAACAATAAAATAAAAAATGATGAACACAATGAGAATAAGACATTAATATAGTAACCAAAAAGATAGATGGTGGAGAGCAGAAAGCAAGGAGGAGGTGGAGTCTGCCATCAATCCAAGACCCATCTCTAGTATGGAATTCCCCCATTTCATCCCCAGGCGAACTGGCAGAGCCAGATATTTAGGCTCTGGAGGATAGGAGGCCGAGGGTGAATCTTACCTTAGAGCAGAGGTCTTCAAACTTGGCAGCTTTAAAACTTGTGGACTTCAATTCCCAGAATTCTCCAGTCAGCATAGCTGGCTGGAGAATTCTGGCAGTTGAAGTCCAAAGTCTTAAAGCTGCCAAGTTTG
>JANHFM010006706.1:0-10062 GCA_032468115.1 Grayia smithii
AAAAATGCCCGGGGGGGGGGCGGCAAAAGCCCTAATAAGCAGGCATATACAAGGAATGAAGGCTATAGCTAAGCACATGGATTTGTGCTTGAGAAATTGTAAGCCACCCTGAGTCTCCGGAGAAGGGCGGGATATAAGTTGAAATGAAATAAAATAAAATAAAACTTGGCAACTTTAAGACTTGTCTTAAAGCTGCCAAGTTTGTGGAGCCCTGCCTTAAGCTATGAATCCTGGTTAACAAACCTGAAAGGGCTGGATTTGCACCAGAAACAAACCGACTATAAGGGGTAGTGGAGTACGTCATCTGAACTTGCAACCAAGTCTCCTGAATCTCAAATTGGCTTTTTGGTGCTTTGCGTATCTGGCAATCTGGATTATCCAGGGTAACAGCTGGGGATGGTCAGAGCTGAGATCCAGGACTTCTGGGTGGGCACCAATGCTGTGAGGACGGGTGTGAACACAGGTGTGCAAAGGGGAGTGGCTCTTACCTCTCTTGCTTCCTGCTCCTCCTCTTCTTCCGCCTCCTTTCCATCCCCCCCTGCTGGTTTCATTTTGATTTTCTTGGAGGGTGGCTTCTCCGATTCGGCCACGTGGTTATTCTCGCTTGGGATTTTGAGGAGGGGCCCTTCTGCTTCCTGAGCAGCAGGCAGAATCAGAACTGAACATTGAGGCAGGGGCAGAGGAGAAAAAGGAAGACATCGAAACATGGAGAGTCAGTGGAGAAATTTAGTAGATCAGGGAGGGATTGAATACACTGCAGGCAGATAAAATGGGGGGGGGGGATTTCCTTGATAAATCCCAGCCCTCCCTCCGAGACTTTGAGAAGGGCAGAATCTGGCCTGGCTGGCACCCCAAAAAATGTAAATAAATAAATAAAGCCAGTGACGAAAATAATTGTTAAGCGTTACAAATAATGCTTAATAATAAATCCTCTTCTGGCCATCTTCCCAGCATTCAGCCTCAAACACCACAGTTCCCATCGGCCCCAGGCTTATGGGTATGGCAGTCCAGACACCTGGGTATCCTTAATCAAGGAAAGCTGTTTGGCAGGATCTCCCCAGAGGTCCTTTTACCTTCTTCCTCCTTCTGCATCATTACAATGAACTGCTGTCCTAGATGAGAGGCCGGCAGAACTGACCGGAGATGACCCAAAGGGACGCCCTCGGTCACAAGCGCAAGAACATAATGGCTGTTACTGACCGCCTGCCGGAGAGACGTATCAGCTGGTAGAGTTTCCACGATTTCTTCCGAGATAGCTGCAACGATGGAGGAAGGGGTCTTTATAAACCAGTATAAAACTGAGATTCGAAAAAAGAGTCACCGAAATGAAGGCTCTGCTGGATTTTTCTAGAAAGTGGCAGGCTTTGCTTTTTAAAAAATAATAATAAAATAAAATAAAAACATCTTGATTTCCTGGTGGAAATAAAAGCCCAAGCAATAATGCAGGAAAGTTAAGGACTGACTTCTTCCCTCAATTAAGAATGGAAATTGCATCATTCTAAACCTCGTTTCTCAACCCTGACAACTTTTTAAGATGTGTGGACTACAGGCTGGCTGGGGAATTCTGGGAGTCGAAGTCCACATGTTTTAAATTTTCTGAGGTTGGAAAACACTGTTCTAAAGATTTGACGTTTTCGTTGTTTCGGACATGACTGCGAAATTTCTAAAAGGAAAAAACGTTATTTAACGTCGCCCTTGTCCAACGGCGACTCACACACGACAACACACTCTGTCTGCCAGCCTGATGGTGCCTTTGAACCCACCAGGAATTTGGCTGGCACTGGAAATGGGGCCAGAGGCCTCTGCAACAGCCGCCAGAGTAGCTAGAACAGAGGTGGTACAGTCTAGAAACTGCCCCATGGAAACAATGGAATTTCCTAAGCAGGGAAGAGAGAGACAGAGAGAGAAACAAAGAGTCAAAACATTAAAATGCTCCAGAAGGAGATGGCCCTCTTAACAACTCTTAACAAGGTGGACCCCCTATCCCTGGCCCTTCGTTAAGAGTTGGGAGGGTGGAATTATGCTCCAACCTGAACTTCCTGCTTTGGTATCCACCGAAGAAACAATGCTGGCCAGGCTCAGCTGTTCTCCTGAAGCCAGAATGAAGGGCTGGGTCACCGTCATTGAGCCTGGGACAGAATGGACCGTGTTGGGATTGCCACTGGCCGGATTCTGCATTGCTTCCTGAAGGAGAGAAAGCCTTTGGGGCTTCATGGAGCCAGGTCAAAAATAGCTCTTTGCTGCCAAAACCCAAAACCTGAGCAGAGATCCACAGTGGAAACGATTCAAATAAGTCCAGTGTCCTCGTGTGCCCTGCGCAATTAAAGCCAGAATCCCAAAGATTCAGCTCCAAATGATAACTAAACGAATGTGCAGAAGGGACACTCAAAAAGACCCAAAAGATGGGATTTTAGCCTACCTGCAGCAGCAACAAAGTTTCGGGGTTTTTCTTGTCCAAAGCGATGTCGAAAGCGGACTTGCCAAATTTGCTGAAGGCGTGGACGTCCGCCCCGTATTCGAGAAGCAGCTCAATGACGTCTCGATGGTTGTGTTCGGTGGCCCAGTGCAGAGCTGTCATCTTCAGCATGTCCTTGGCGTTCACGCTGGCGCCGTTCTGGATAGGGAGACGCCAGCGAGGGGATCAGATCGAGAACCGTTTGGGGGAGGGGCAGAGAAAAGAAAGGCAGAAGCCTCGGCATGTTTACCAGAGCTACATGGAAAAGCAGAAGGCAACAAGAAGCGCCTGCTTACCCTGACCAGCAGCTCAACAATGTGGCCGTGACCGTCCGCAGCCGCCATATGGAGGGGCGTCCGGTCAACCTTGGTCCGAGCATCTCGACTGACTCCAGACCGAAGCAAAACTTCGGCCGTTGAATAATGCCCGTGCTGAGCAGCGAGGTGAAGGGCCGATATTCCCAGCTGTTGGATGATTAAGCAGGAAGATTATTATCTTTGGTTGCCCTCCGCTTCCTTCGCGGAGCCGTGACAAGTGTCTATGTTTCCTTCTTCCGAGAGGGAGGACTCCGCTTGAGATAACCTTTTTCCGTATCTTATCTCCTGAAATGTATAATGCTGCTGTCCTTGTCTTGCCTTCCTCCCCACCTCGCTGGCTTTTCCACCCTGGACGTACCCAGTCGGTGGTGAAGGGGGCTCCGTTGGCCATTAGCAGCCTGACTTCATCATCCTGGCCTTGGCGGGCCGCTTCCAGGAGCTTCTTTCCCAGGTCCATCAGTGACATCTTTATACAGGGGAACAGATGGTTTCAAACATCTGGGGGGGGGGAGAGAAATCTCACTGGTTTGGAGTGGGGGATGGGAGAGGTCAATGGTGTGTCCCTGCGTGCCCCCCCGCCTCCCTTTTAGGGTCCGACTCTACTCACAGGTGGAAAGAGGGGTCTGGGCCATTGTGTTCCTCGCCTGGCGTCTTTCTCTCTGCAAAATTTTAACAAAAAAGACACGTTCGGCTTTAAGCTTCGGACATTGTGGGTGCTTCATCCCTTGGGGGTTTTAATGGGAGATTGTCCGGAATGGGATAGAGCAGTGGTTCTCAACCTTCCTAATGCCGTGACCCTTTAATACAGTTCCTCATGTTGGGGTGACCCCCCAACCATAAAATTATTTTTGTTGCTACTTCATAACTGTCATTTTGCTACGATGATGAATCGTAATGCAAACACCTGAAAGGCAGGTGTGTTTCCTCGACCTTTCTCGCAAGCGCAATGGCCCACGTCTAACGAAAATCAGAGTCTACGGCGCCTACTTGGAAATAGGACCTATTTAGGCTCGCCTGGAGACGGAGAGAGGAGCGGTGTCTCCATTCCTAAGACCATCGGAAATATGTGTTACCCTGTGAAAGGGTTGTTCGACCCCCAAAGGGGTCCTGACCCACAGGTTGAGAACCACTGGGATAGAGAGTATAGGACAGGGGGTGTCCAGTCTTGACCACTTTAAGACTTGCAGACTTCAATTCCCAGAATTCCCCTGACAGCCATGCATAGCCAGGTGGTGAATTCTGGGAGTTGAAGTCCACAAGTCTTAAAAGTGGCCAAGCTTGGATACCCCTGTAGTAGGGTGTCCGGCTTGAGCAGGGGGGGGGGGGTCAGACTAGATGACCTCCAAGGCCCCTTCCAACTCTTGTTATTCTGTTCATCTCAATCCAGGGGGGAGCAAGGATCTGGTGTGAAGCCCAGCCAAGGAACAGGGTGGGGGATGGGAGTTGTAGTCTTCACGGGCCATGCTCACTTCTAAAGGGAGGCCCAGCCGGTCCTGGCACTGGGGATGATGGGAGCCGCAGTCTTTGTGGTTCTGCTGGTGGGTGGATGATGGGAAGTGCAGTAGTCCAGGCGTGGGGAACGAAAAGCTCTGGAGTCCAGGAGAAGGGGAGGAGGGGCAGAGCAACCCAGGCACGTAGGGTGGGAGAGAACAATGGGCATTGTAGTCCAACCCTATTGAGGGGGGTCATTTTCCTCCATACCCCGTTAATACACCCCAGATTCGGACTCACCCTGGGAAGCGGCGGGAAGGGGCTCCCCGTCTCCAGATCAGCCTGTTTTTGGAAAGTTTTTCGCGCTGCGGAGGAAACGGCGATAAGAGGGGGCTGTTTTCAAACGGACAAGCCGCTCCCCCAAACGGGAGGGAAAAAATGGCACACCCGGAAGTATCTCTGATGGGGGAACCTTTAGTGTGTGACACACACAGCCTCGCTCTTCCGGCAGCGGAAAGGAAATCGCTTGGGCGCGGGTGGGGACGCTCTGCCCCCCCACCTCTCTGTGATAGGGCGAGGCCGACCCGCGTCCTAACGCTCCCTGAGTGGAGGCGCTCTCTCCCTCCGCATCTCTATGGTCAGGCGCTGCTTGTATACTCGCCAATGGTGCCCAAAAATGGCATTAAAAATTGTCCATCTCGTTGTGTGTGTTGATTATATGGGGGGGGGGGGGCACAAACAGGGCTGGAAACCCCAAAACCATCATCCTGGAGCTCCACTTGCTTTGGGAACCCCTCCAATGAAGCCTCTTTCCCCCTCCTCAAAGTGCTGGATTATGTCCCATCTTCCCCAGCCATGTGAACTGCAGTGTTAGACCAGAGATAGATATGAGCGTTTATAGAGTTGAGCCCTTTGCAAAGGGTTTGGGCCACAGCATCCATGCTCCCCAGTCGGCCCCCTACCCAGGACTGCCTGACATACCCCCATCCCCAAAGCCCAGGTGGGCACAATCCCAGGTGCAACAACACACCAAAGATGTCACAGTTGGAGGATGTGTGAATGCACAGATGAGCCGTGGTGACATGCATGTGCTTGAGATGCAACGGACCTTCCTGGAGCCAGATCATGGGTGTGACCCTGGGACCTCTTTGCTCCCACGGAAAATCCAGCAGATAGGAGGCCAGGGGCTTCCTGGTTGACTCTTTCTGGTGGCCCTTTGGATTTGGACCTGACCCTAGTTTTAAAACAGGGCTGAATTTCAAGCCATCGCTCAGAAAGGAATAGGGTTGTGTGAATCCTGTCCATTGACTTCCCCCATCTCTGGAGAAGCAAATGAATCAAGCACTCTTGGTCTCCAATTTGTCCCTGAACCCCCAAGCTGGGACCATCTCCAGAGCCTTTGGATACCCCTCGAGCAATTGGACCTGAACCAGAGAATGAGTCGGTTTCACGCCCACTTTTTCATTCCCCCATTTTACAGAAGACAAATGGTTCTCCCGTTTCCAAGATCCATCTTTTAAAAAAAAAACTTTTTCCCAACTCCTGGTGTTGGACTTCAGCCAGCATTGGGCTCACCAGGCTGTAGATGCCCACATGTGCCAACTTTGTGGGAGGAGGTGGGTGAGGGGTGATACCTGACCAATCTTTGCTATCCTTCAGATCTTTGTGAAAAGGATATCAAACTTCCCCCTGCCATATTTTAATCGGATCTCCTCATAATGGACAGCCCTGTTTTCTTCTACGCACATCTCTCCGATTTTTAATCCCCTTTTTCTCTGCCATTTCCTTCCTTTTTTTTTTTATTATTATTTGAATTTATATTCCGCCCTTCTCTGGAGACTCAGGGCAGCTTACAATTTCTTAAGCACCAATCAATGTGCTTAGCCATAGCCTTCATTCCGTGTATATGCCTGCTTATTAGGGCTTTTGCCCCCCCGCAAGCGGCATTTATTAGAAAGTCAGCTTATTGCCCCCAACAATCTGGGTCCTCAGCTGACCTACCTCGAAAGGATGGAAGGCTGAGTCAACCTTGAGCCTGGTGAGATTCGAACCGGCACTAATTGCAGGCAGATAGAACTAAGTGGAAACACTTAGCCAGTGCACTAATTAAGTGCACCACCGAGGCTCTTAAGAGATATTCTCTTAAACACCATGTGGTAGCCATTGGATGTTTTAGGTTAGAAGTCCAGCAACCCCTCACCATTGGGGCTGGCTCTTTTAGCTAGGAAACAGAGACGAACATCACCACCTAGAGTTGGACCATAACACGAGAAACCTTTACCATTTTGAGATTTTCTGTATGTGTGTAAATAACTGTTGTTCACAGCATATATTGGCTATATATGTTGGGCTTGGTTTTGTTTTAAAGCCAAGCCAAACTTGGTTTTAAATCAGTGACTGCAATTTGTTTGACATATTCAGGTCTCTGCAAAACAGATCCCCCCTTATTATTGTTGAAATATAAACTTTTTTAGATTGTATGTGCAGCAGGAAACAATCCTGACAAGCTATGATAAAAAATATAGCAGAGAAACTAAGTAAATTCTTTACATCTGTGTTTATTTCAAAAGATATAAGACAGCTACTTGAGTCTTTATTAATCTACTTAGGTAATCAAAAAAGCAGTAAATTATTTTACATGAGAAAATAATGCTTCAGTATCTTGAAACACCACACTGTAACCTCCTACAAAAATCTGTAATTTATCACTCAAATCAGGCTCAGTGCCAGAGAAGTGAAAAGTAGTCAATATGAATCCATTTTTTAAAGGGAGATGTGGGAAATTAAAGGCTAGTTAGCTTAATGTCTATTCCAAACAATTTAGTAGAAATTAAAAGCAAAGAAAATTAATTAGGAAACTAGGAGAACAAATTTTGCATTCTGCACACATTTTCCTGCCTCAGTTTTATTAGAATGGGTTTTTGTAGATGTCAACAGACATGAAGATAGAAGTAATCTCATATACATTTTTTGTTTAGATTTTCATAAGCTTGTTCTTCATCAAAGGTTTTTGAGCTAATGTGGTAGTTGTGGATAAGGAGGTATGTTTTTATGGGTTGCTAACTGATTAAAAAACAGAAAGCAAAAAATAGAAATAAATGGGCAAATTTCTAAATAAAAGGAAATAAGAAATAAGTTCCAAAAAGATTTCTATTAGTGGCAATGGTTCTTTATGTATTGACAATGATTTTGACTTTAGTAATATGCTGTATTAAAATATTCAGAAAGGAAATAAAATTCAAAAGTAAGTATAAAGAATTGCAGGAAGGGATTGTTAAACTGGATAAATGGCCTAGTTATCTCTCATTGCATTTCATATTCCACTGCCATCTAACAACTTTTAATAGCTCTCTTGATATAGTACACTTAAAATTTCCACAAAAAGGTTAAATTAACAATTTACAGTCACAAAATCTCAGAAACAAGTATCCAATATAACTTAACTGAAATAGTACAAAAATTAAACGAAAATTAAAGAATTTGAAAAGTAAAAGGTGACATATTACATAATCTCCCAAATAGTTATGTTTTTAACATTTGCAGAAAAGCAGCAGAGGGCCTGCCTGATCTCTATGTGGAATCCATTCTAAAGCATTGCCATTGTCACAGAGAATGGCATCTAGCTTCTGTCCTTCTCATCACTCCAAAGAGACTGTGAATAGTTTTTCCCTATATGATGTAATCATTCAAATCACAAACACAATTCAATTAAAGTAATTGTAAAGTGATTCTCATTGGAGCAAACAACAACAGCAACCCAACTTTAATATACTGATGAGAATTAAACTGTCTGAAAGTAACTAAGAAAAGATCAGGTTAGATCAGTGGTCTGCAACCTTAAACACTGAAAGAGCCATTTTGACGGGTTTCCCACAGAAAAGAAAACACCGGGAGCCACAAAACCTGGGTGGTCTTGGCCAACTCGACATCACTCATTCCCACCCAGTCACATGACTGTCTCTCTCTGTCTCTATCTCTGTCTCTTATCGCTCTCTCTCTCTCTCTCTTTCCCCTTCTCTCTTTCGCTCTCTCTCTTTCTGTCTGTCTCTCTCTTTCCCTCCCTCTCTCTTTCCCACTTCTTTCTCTTCCCCCCCCCTCTCTGTTCCCTGGGAGTGGGAAGGAACCCCTGAACTGGTGTTGGATGGTGGGAATCTGATGTCCGGAGGCTGATGAGTCCAGGAGCAGATGGTTGAGAGCCAAAGACCAGCTGGCTGGTGGGGAGGCAGGGCATCACAATACCAGTGGCTCTGCAAGAAAAGCAGCTGACATCCAGGAGGCAAGAGTGAGCCAACGACAATGCTCCACATCATGATATCTCCAGAAGGAGGGGATCCGGTCTCCCCCATTGTGAAGTGCGCTAAATTTCACTGCTGCGCAAGGCATTGCAAGAGCAGCAGGTAGGCCATGGAGGCAGCAACAGCAAATGCACCACGACAAAGGTGGAATACCCTTTTGGCAAGTGCAGGGGTGCTTTTCTCCCACATTAAGGCTCCGGCCATCATAGCTCCGGCTATGCCATGACGGGTGACAGGGAGCCACAGCAGAGGGATGAAAGAGCTGCATGCAGCTCTGGAGCCATGGGTTGCCAACACCCGAGTTAGGTAGCTCAATCAGATTGTCAATTCAATGTGTAGCAACTGTGATAAAAGCAGATTCCATGATAGGAATCATTAGAAAAGGGATTGAAAATAAAAAATTCCAACATTGTAATGTCCTTATTGAAATCCAGAGTATATTACCTTCTAAAGTTGTGTACAGTTCTGGTCAAAGTATTTGAATATATAAAATAAGTGCATAATAAGTGCATAAAATAAGCAACTGTGAGGAACATAATTAGACTGTATAAAATTATGAATGGTGTGGAGAAAGTGTACAAGGAATATTTTTCCCCCTTTGGTCAAGGAACCATCCAGTGAAGCTGAGTGGAAGGACATTTAAAACAGACCAAAGGAAGTGCTTCTTCATATAGCCCACAATTAACCAATGGACTTCATAACTAGAAGACAAAATTACCACTAATTGGAGGGTTGATTGATTAAGGGCTGTTGAACATGAAGACTCAAGGATATCTCCATGTTGAGGGTGGTATGTCTTCAAATACTAGTAGTTGTAGGAGAATCATGATGGAAAAGGTATCAGTTTCCATCTGCTACATGTAAAAACTCCAGATGCATCTGTTTGGGCATTTTTAAAAGCAAAATGTTGGACTGAGAGGATTTTTGGCCATGAATCAGCAGATTTGTTTATATTATAATGGTTTGGGGGGTTTTTTTGCTGCCTAATTTTGTCTTTGAAACATAACTTTACTCTCAGGAAATTTTAGCTGTATAGTATTTTTGGAAATAATCTGTAAATGCAAATTGAGAAAGCCTGTTTCATTTATACTATATAAATGAAAAATAGTAAAGTAGTATATACTATAGTACACAAAACCTTTTTCAGTGTGTACGGAAATTCTCAGTCATCCAGGTCATCTGTGATGGCGAACCTATGACACACGTGCCCAAAGTGGCACGTCGAGCTATGTTGCCTGGCACATGCGGCATCACTCGTTCCTGTCCAGGTTTTTGGCATGCATGCACGCACGATGATCAGCTGTCCTTTTTGCGTGTGGCAGTGCCGGAAACTGGAAGAGCTGGTCTTCTGTTTTCCTGCATGAGCATGTGCACCAGCCAGATGATAGTCACATACGCATGTGCGGCAGAAACCCTGCCGTAATTCGACTAGCTGGCTGGTGCGCATGCGTGTGCACATGCCAGAAACCGGAAGTTATTATTATTATTTATTATTATTATTATTTATCATATTTATATGCCGCCCATCTCCCGAAGGACTCTGGGCGGCTCACAATATAGACAA